>JAEMWC010000596.1:215000-220000 GCA_016490735.1 Pachyseris speciosa
TTTTAGTATAGGCCCTGGCAAACGAGTACACATTGCTGCGGACTCAAATGTCTCCTGTTTGCCCGCGCGCACAATATTTGTTGCGGACACAAAAAATATTTGTGATTTTTTTTCCAGAAAAATTTTGTGCCCACAACAAATATTTCCCAGTTTGCGCAGCATGAAAACACAACATTTTGTTTTGTGTCCCGCTACACACTCAGATCAACCCACAGACCTACGGCCTGGCTAGTAGTACCTACACGCACACACAGCCACGTCATGGGCACCTGCATCCGGCCGGTCAGTGGCAGGAATTCTGCAGTGGCAGCATGGTCAGCTGTTTCGTCCGTGTTAGGACTCAGCAGCATGGAATAACCGTCGGACATAGCTGAACCCGAAATTCCAGCGCATTTGCCCTTGACTGTCGAGACAAGTGCTTTGCACTGCAAAACAAATCAACAAAACTTCAAAGTTTTTGTCAATCCAGCAGCTTCGATTATGCATGCCTTGCTTGCCTATTAGCAAGAAGCCCCATGAATCTTTGCGGCCGTCACTCTGTCATGGCGGATGTTAGCGACGCTTACTCCTGTTTACGCCAACTTTAGCTTTAGTTGTCTAATCTTTTAAGGAAATACGATCTATTGCGCACAGTCCATTTTTATCGACACATGGAAATGTATCAAGGCTGCACGCCAGGTTTTCCGCCCCTTCCACCGGGCTGGGAGATGAAAGTTGACCCGGGTTCTGGTAAACCGTTCTTCATCGATCACAAGACGAGAACTACTTCTTGGGAAGATCCGAGAACGCAGAAGGCTTACACGGTAAGTGTGAGAATTTCATTGGTATGCCACTCCATCATGATGAGAGGAAATGTATTTATTTCCACTGTGGCGGAGATGGGCCCCGAAAAGAGAAAAAGCTATTACCTTCTGCTTTTTTAAGTGTCTTAATCTAGTTTAAGCTTAATTAATGTAATGACACTGCATGTGATTCAGGATAAGGTCAGTGGAAGAAGCAGGGGCACATGACTACTTTACTGAGTTTATAGTAGATCTTCCTTTTTTCCCAAGTTTGAGTAAAATCAAAGCTGAAGTTTGCAAAGCAATCCCAATATTAAAAAAAAAAAAAAAAAAAAAAAAACCAGCGTGAAATTATAGGCTCCTGCATCACCAACGGAAAGAACAGTCACTAACAATGTGGAGTTCAGTAGCTTTCATTTGAAAAGTTTTACATGCTGCCGTAGAAGTTGCAACCACTTTGTACGGCATAACAGAGAGCACTGTGGGAAAGCGAGAATGAATAGTTTTTATCTGGTTGGTTGTTTGAAAGGATTAATATATTTCATCCACAGACTCAAAGCTCAGACACACTCTAAAACACTCCCAGTAATATCAATCAATAATTGATTGTCAATCAATGCAATCAATAATAATCAATAGTGATGCATTGATTGATATTGATTGGTTCCACCTGAATCAATATAAATCAATGCTCACTCACTGAATGTCTTGATTGCTGTTGATTATTATTGATTTTTTTTTTAAGATAATCAAAAATTGAGTTATATGCAGTAGTAAAAGTGCAAGCTTTTCCATGTTTCACAACTTGAACATGTGTCATAACCTGGATCATACAGTGTACATCACGCAAAAAACTATGCCATAGTAATCTTATTTCACACCCACAGGAACTGGATTAATTTGTTTTGTACGTCAAATCACTTTTACCCAGACTTACTTACTGTTAAATGCTGTAAAACAAAACAAAATTACAGGATTTACTGTTCATGATAAACATTTAATAATTATCTCTTTTAGTTTAATGATTTTTTTTAATGACCCCTTCAAAGTTTTCTTGGTGCAAATCAAGATCTATCCTGGAGAAAGGGTGTTGGTAGCTCACCATCAGATGTCTCAGACACAACAGATCAACTCCATTAATAGCCTACTTTGTAGCCGTTGTTTGTGTCGGTCCTATTCTCCCTCCCTGCCGTCTGCTGAACCAAGCCAAACATTCCATTCCAGGAACTGGCCAATCATATTGTGGCTTTTAAATTTCGGTAGCTAAGTTCCCTTAGCCTCCTTTGTGGCCACTGTTTGTGTGTCGGTTCTATTCTCCCTCCTGATTGGGTACTCAGACACAATGGGAATGGAATGTCCAGCTCGGTTCAGCAGACGTTGGTGGGGAGGGAGAATTCATAGGACCGACACAAACAACGGCTGCGAAGGAGGCTACTCCATTAAGCTATTTATCAAGGTTTGCAGTTCATTTGTATTAGAGGACAGACAAAAAGAATTCCAGGTCATGTCAAAGAAGGTGTAACAAACTGGTATACAGTGTACTTGAGTACAGTCAGACCTTCCCTTGTGGGAACATCCCACAAGCAGACACAAAACCATGGCCCTGGTAATTTCCCCATTGAAACTCTACATTTATATTCTCCTGTAAGCACCATGGGCTTAAATAACCTCCCTTAAGCAGACAGACCTCTTGAAAGTCAAGCTAAAACAGCAGTCCCACTCCATTTATGTAACACCTCTGTCAATTTGTTTCTCTATTTAGCAACAATGCACTGTTCCTCATGTGTTCCAACATCCAGTTTCTAAAGTAGACACAGTCTGTTATTTTGTTTTCTCATACAACATAGACTTTTTTTTGTGAATGAAGTCCAATAGAAGGTACACTGTATGTCTAATGCATCCTACCTCCTACAGTACTTTACATGTAAGTCTTTTAGCTTCTGCACTAAGTGGACACTGTGCTCAGTCGTGAGGGTGTCCAGCTGTGTATATAAAATCAGAGGTTGCTGAGTCAGACTTACCATGTGATTTCTCTCATAGGTACCTGGATCACAGCCAACCAACCAGTCTCAACCACAGCCCTTTCAGATGCCATCTGCAAATCCTAGTCAACAGTACCAAACTCCAGGATCAAGCTCCAACCAGCCGTACCAAATGCCGCAACCAAATCCAAGACAAAACTACCAGAGTGCTGTGCCTGCTAGTCAAGCTTATCCAATGCCTCATGGTCAGCTGCAGCAAATGCAATCCCCAAGACAACCCTATGCACCTACAGAAACCACTGGCTTGGGGCAATCTTATCAAGCACAGCAACCTGCGACTGCAAATCATTATCAGTCAGCAGGACTCAGTCGTAGTCAACCTTACCAGAATTCCATGCCACAGTCAAATACAAGCCAATCTTACCAAATGTCTCCTGTCAATCAGGCTTACCAAACTGCAGCTGTGAATGCACCATCAGTTCCAGGTGGGACCTACCAAAGTATACCACCCTCCCCTGGTGGGCTTCAGCAAACGCCTGGTGTTGCTCCAACCCAAACTTTTCAAGTACCACCTCAAGCCGGCCAACCCTACCAGGTACCACCACCATCAACTCCAGATCAGTCTTTTCAAGTAAGAGTTTTAATTTTTTTGAGCCTTAATAATTTATGTCAACTTGTATAATTATTCTCAATTTTCTTCTCCGAGGTACAGTAAAAACCCATACACAAGAAGAAACTGTGGATTAAGAACCTCCAGGTTGACATTTGCCCTAATAAGCACCATACACATATAACTGGATTTGCAGAAATGTGCCTATTGAAAATTGGAGCCATAGGGGCAGAATACAACTTTTTTGGGTACCTGACAAGCAGTGAAATTACACCCCAACAGGAAAGGGGAAGAAAAATTAATAGAGAGTGTGGAGAAGGGAAGAAGAAGAAGAAGAGAAAAAAGCAATCATGGTTGCACAGCCATCTCTTAGTTTTTTTTTTTTTTTTTCAGTCATTACATTTTCAGCCATATGTCGCAATGAGCTTCGCACCTGCAGTTACTTGTTAGTTTGAGTGAAATGAACCAACATTACAAGATCACCAATAACATATAGTTCCTATTGAGGGTGTTTAGCCAGTACAGATGTACAGGGTTAGAGTCCTGACAGCTCTGGTTGCATTACTTATTAGGATATGTAGAATCACCAAGAAGCTTATCCTTCATTTCTGTGGCTTCTTCTGCAATGGTATTACTCTATATGAATATTCTGCAGGTGCCAACTTCAGTTCCAAGCCAACTGCTTGTGGATGCGAGATCACTTCCTGGTCCATCTGTGCAAACTCAAATGTCAGCTGCACAGGTAAGCCAAGCTTACCAAACACCTTCAGCATATGGTCAACTGTACCACACCCCTGGACAAATGTACCCATCACCAACTCAGGCAGCTCGTCATCCATACCAACCACCACAAAGCCCTGGTCAGGCACCATTCCAATCTGCTGGACCAGTATTTCCAACACCAGGTCAAGCGAGCCAGGCAGGATTTCAGACACCAGGGCAATCATCTGGACACCCTTATCAGGGGCAATCACTTCCACTGCAAAGCACTGCACCAGTACCTGCAGCAGGGGTGACAACTTCTCAACAAGCTCCAGCAGGAAATTTGACAGGGAGTGGTCAACAGCCTCAGTATGCAATGCCATCTTCTATGCCACAGACACGTGGGATTGCACCCACTAATCAGCTGCCACAACAGTATCTGTACCAAAATAGCTATGGTTACTCCTCGCCTTCTGTATCAAATATACCAGGCAATAGACCAGTAGCAGAAAACCAGCCATACCAGACCTCACCAGCTGCCATGCCTCAAGCACACAATCAACAAACAACAGATGGAAGACCCCCATCTTACACCCCATCTGTTCCTCCACAACCAGCACCATGGGTGCCCCCTTTTGCTGCCCCTGCTCCATCTGGTCAAATGAACAGTCCATACCAGTACGGTACTCAGCAGGTATCCTACCCATCTGACCAATCTGTTAATCGGCAACCACACCCCCAAAATCTGCCGTCTAGTTATTCAGCAGGTTCTTATTCAGCCAGCCCCGGGTATTCACATCCTGGTCAGCAACAACCAGTTTCTCCAAATCGGCAGTCTTACGCACAGCCTCCTCCTCAGGCATACGGAACGACTTACCAACAGCCGGGTGTAGCTGCACCTCACAGCCAGTACATACCTCGCAG
>JAEMWC010000596.1:225000-297500 GCA_016490735.1 Pachyseris speciosa
CAAAAGAAATATAGGGAGTAACACAAGCCATAGGCTAGTGCTTTCCTTTTCTTCTTGAGTGCTCTGCAGGTCACTTGCTCACATGCTTTTTAAAAGACCAAAGCACAGTTTAGGCTTTTTTTATTTGTTTTATAATATTAAGCTTTGCTGTCATTTGTAGATAAAAAACTTGCTTTAATAAATGAGAGAACTGTCAGACAAGTTTTTTTAGCTTAATTTGAAGAGGAAAGTGGTAATGATCATACTATTGTTCTAACTTATTTATTGGGATAGTCCATTTCACAAATTCTGTAGGTATGCACTGTAATGATGGGTATGGTTTTCAAGCAGTTTGTTGTGTAACAGGATCTAGTAATTTTGTTTGAGAATTTTTTCTTTACAGAACCAGGTTATTTACCAGAAAAATTGATGGGTGATTAATCATTTATTTTTAATCTCGGTAAGGAGTTGATACCTTTGAACTCAAACAGCTACCCCCCTCCCCCAAAAAAGAAATCCAAACAGCCTTTGTGAATGAATACGTAATTAAAATATTTGTAATAATTGGAGTAACAAATTCCTAACATCTTTGAAAACAGAGTTAATCTGTGAGAGGGTCAAAGTAGCTGGTTACATTGGGTCTTTGAAAACCCTTGAAATTTGCTGTTTGACTGTTTCCACTTAATGGAAGAACTAGAAAGACTTAGACTTGAACAAATCTGGCAGTTTTCCCTTAAACACAACCACCTAGTATCACATTCTAATGGCATTTTTTACTGGAGAGAGTGCTTGAAAAATTGGAATTGTGGCCTGGAATGTCTTTGAGAAGTCCTTGAATTTTTAGTCCAAAAAATAGTACGAACCCTGCCAGCAGAAATTGACCCAGCAACCCCCCCCCCCCCCCCCTGGGAGGTGGTTCTATAGTCTTGAATATGTCTACAAAAATTGAAGCTGCACTATAGGTCACAGAGTGCATGACTTCTTGATGTTTAATTTTATTATTTTGGTTTTTATTTACAAATTACTAGTTGTGTTTAACTAAATAATTAGTTACCATTTTCAGTATTCATTTAAGGATCATACAATTTAAGAAATATGACTAGAGGCAATTTCAGAATATTAATGTTTCTTTCCAATCTTACACCGACTTTTACTTTTAGATTCTTTTAAAACACTGGGACTGTTGTCCACAAGCCCAGCAACTTTCATTACGTCCCGTGCACAGTTGTTGTAGTGTTTGAATCTGTCAGGTCCCAAAAGGATCCCACCATACCACCGTGTTACTATGACAACAAGGTTTCTTGCTCCGAGAATTTGCAAAAGATGAAGCAACCTTGAACCAGCCATTGCCTCCCCATCGTCATCACAATCTTGGAGGAAAGAATTACGGTCCTCGCAGTAAATTCTATATGCCATTACGTTATGTGTAGCATTGTTTATTTTTCTGTTTTCTTTAAGTTCTTCCAGAACTGTTTTAACTTGTTCCTGAGTTACTACATGTGCAAGGTGAGCTTGGAAAGTGCTTTTCCTGTCTGTGAAAGGTTCGCCGTGGATAATCTCTGGCCTTTCATCTGATTTTGCACTTCTAAGTAGCTTCAATGTATGAACCTCAGACATGTTTAAGGCTTCCAGGTCATTGCCAACTATTTCCAACACTTCATCATTTTCATTACTGTCAGCAGTTATAACCTTTTCATCTAAATTTTCTTCCTTACCTGGGGAAAGGGCCAAGAACAAAAAACAAAAGCTTTAAATCCAAGAACGAACACTTGGAGTGATATCAAATCAAATGAATAACAAAAAAAAGTAATTGATCAGCGCCAGTACCGGACAGCGGTACGCTACTTATAGGCGTGCGCGGTCTTGTCTCTCGTGTGTTCGACTCGTGTTTGTAAGCTCGCCTGTTCTGTTACTGTCATACAAGTTTAATTAAAGCTTCAGTTGTGTTACGAATCGCGTCATCGACTTACCTATACTCCCTTAATTGGCGTGGTGGCAGCTTCCTCGAACCTACGTCAAGAAATCGACGTCCAAATACAAGGAAAAGCTACTCATTCCTAACCCAGGTACGTCGATACGTCGAACATTTTTCGTCGTTCAAGCTCGATTCTCTGGTAAACCCAATACACAACAACAGTCATGGCTTCTTCTCCACGAGCCCCGAAGCAGTGGAGTCTCTCGAAGAACGAGTCTATAAACAGCTTCGAGAATTGGAGACAAAACCTGGTTTACACCTTGTCACTCGACAGCAATTTCGCTCCATTTCTCGCCGATGGCACCACATGGGGAAAGAAGACTAAGACCCAGCCCCTACGCGGCCTCACCGACGATGGCGAAGCAGTACCACTCTCCAAACGCCGAACTGCCCGACAGAAAGTCAATTTCCTGGAACTCATGCTCGGGCAAATAGCCAATTATTGTCCGGTAATATCCCGAAATACCTTAGTGAAGAATTCGACCTCTATCCAGTCTGTTTGGAACATGATACGCGCACATTTTGGCTTCCAGATTACGGGGGCTCACTTTCTGGATTTCGCCAATTTGCATTTAGAAGCTGACGAGCGCCCAGAAGACCTCTTCCAACGACTAATGGCCTTTGTTGAGGACACCCTACTCCGTGCCAATAGCCTGTCCCACCATGGTGAAGTGGCCACCGAAGACGAGGAACTCACTCCCACCTTAGAAAATTTCATTATCCTGACCTGGCTTAAACTGATACATCCTGAGTTACCCAAGCTCGTCAAACAAAGATACGGAACAGAACTAAGATCACGAACTCTAGCCTCGATAAAACCAGAAATATCTCAGGCCCTCACCTCCTTGCTCGACGAAATACGCACAGCTGACGACGCCAAGATTATGCGCACCGCTGTTAGTAATTACCATAAACCTACTAGCAGCAGAACTCCACACAAGGCGAGCACACGACCCAACCGTCCAGCCAGGTCCTGCCCGCTCTGCAAGCAAGCCGGCCGTCCCAATCACGCCCACTTCCTGAGTGAATGTAGTTTCCTCCCAGAACAGGATCGCAAGTACATAGCCAAAGCCAGACAAATCGCCGACATCCTAGATGATCCCTCTGAACCTGACACCAGACCCTATGTAGATGAATCAGTCAGTGACACTGACGACACCGGATCAGGCCTAAGCACCCATGTCTTCCGCATACAGACTCGCCAGTCACCATACTTGGACATGTTCTATGCACACCACCCAGTGCGCGTAACCATCGACAGTGGCGCCACAGGAAACATGATTCGTCACACCGTCGTCCAACGTCTTGGCTGCCTGGTGACGCCCAGTTCCCAATCCGTCCACCAAGCAGATGGCTCATCCCCTCTGCATGTTGTCGGTGAGACACGCTTCCCTTTTACCCGCGAAGGCCATGCATTTACCTTCGAAGGCCTTGTCGTGGAAAATCTTGATGTAGACGTCCTGGCAGGAACCCCCTTCATGGAGTCTAATGATATTGCAGTACGTCCTGCCAAGCGCCAAATAACCCTTGGTGACGGAACTATCCACAACTATGGGTCCCAGCAACCGGTAACGGTCAACTCCGCTGCACGCCGTGCCATTGTGCTACGCTCTCCGCCCACGTCTACGACCGTCTGGCCTGGAGAGTTTCTAGAAGTCGAATTGCCAAGCGAAGCACCCCCTGACTCCGTGTATGCTTTGGAACCGCGGACTGATGCCCCCAGCGTAAGAAAGCTAACAGCTTCCCAATTGTGGCCACAACCAACCATAGTCTCCAGCGTCGCGGGAAAAATACGCATCCCCAACTTAACTCCTGAGCCTCACTTCCTCAAACGGAATGAACACTTCTGTCAAGTACATGCTGTCTACACACCCAAAGCCCACTGCAACAACGTACAGCCACCTGTCTCGCCACCACCCAGGCCACCTGTTCATCAGACCAGCACAAAACACTCTACAAACGTGAGCCTTGACCCAGACAACCTACTCCCTCATGATTTCAGAGCCAAGTTTACATCACTCTTGGATGAATACGACCACATCTTTGACCCAAACATCAAAGGCTACAATGGCGCAGAAGGTCCGTTCGAAGCCAGAGTTAACATGGGTCCTGTGGAACCCCCCCAACGGAAAGGCAGGCTGCCCCAGTATGCCCGCCACCAACTACTGGAACTCCAACAAAAGTTTGACGAACTCGAAGCATTGGGCGTCTTTAAACGACCCGAAGACATCAACATCCCAGTCGAGTACTTAAACCCGTCCTTCCTCATCAAGAAACCCAGCGGAGGGTACCGCTTAGTCACCGCATTCGCCGAGGTTGGGCGCTACAGCAAGCCCCAGCCATCCCTTATGCCTGATGTGGACTCCACATTACGTCTTATTGCACAGTGGAAGCACATCATAGCAACAGACTTGACTAGCGCATTCTACCAGATTCCTCTCTCACGCAACTCCATGAAATATTGTGGCGTTGCCACACCATTCCGGGGCATACGAGTATATGCGCGGTCTGCCATGGGCATGCCAGGCTCCGAGACGGCCCTCGAAGAACTCATGAGCCGAGTGCTCGGTGACCTATTAAAGGAAGGCATCGTAGCCAAAATCGCGGACGACCTGTATTGTGGCGGAAACTCCCCAGGCGAACTCCTACGCAACTGGAAGAAAGTTCTACAGGCTCTGCACAAGTGCGATCTTCGCCTCTCCGCCTCCAAAACAATCATCAACCCTCAGTCCACAACGATACTAGGCTGGGTTTGGAACTCTGGCACTTTAAGTGCCAGCCCGCACCGCATCGCCGCTCTTGCCTCGTGTCCTGAACCTGACACTGTTACCCGAATGAGATCATTCATCGGAGCTTTCAAGGTGCTCTCCCGCGTCATCCCAGGGTGCTCTACTCTCCTTGCAAAACTTGACGACACCGTCGCTGGCCGTGAATCTAAAGAGAGGATTCAATGGACAGACGACCTCCGTGCTTCATTCAACAAGGCCCAGGCAGCCCTTTCCACTGCTCACACCATCTCACTTCCCATCCCGAGTGATCAACTGTGGATCGTAACAGACGGAGCACTTCGCAAACCCGGCATAGGTGCCACCCTGTACATCACCCGTGATGACAAGTTACGCCTGGCAGGTTTTTTTAGCGCCAAACTGCGAGGCTCACAATTAACGTGGTTACCATGTGAGGTGGAGGCTCTAGCAATCGCAGTCGCCACCAAACACTTCAGCCCATACCTGATACAGTCCCATCATAAGGCCTGCATATTGACCGACAGCAAACCTTGCGTACAGGCGTATGAAAAACTTTGCAGAGGAGAATTCTCAGCAAGCCCCCGTGTATCTACTTTTCTGTCTACCGTGAGCCGTTACCAGGCTTCTGTACGACACGTATCTGGCTCTGCAATACTACCTTCAGATTTCGCCAGTCGCAATGCAGCCCCGTGTGAGGATGAGGCCTGCCAGATCTGCGCCTTCACACGACTCACCCAGGATTCTGTTATCAGATACACGTCAGTCCAAGACATACTCAGTGGCAATAAGCATCTCCCGTTCACCAGTCGCACTGCCTGGTTGGCCACACAGGCGGAATGTCCCGATTTACGACGCACACACGCACATCTTCAACAGGGAACACGTCCTTCGAAGAAGCTTACCAACATGAGGGACGTTAAAAGGTACCTCAATTTGGCCACCATTGCCAAGGACGGCTTACTTGTTGTGAAGCGTAACGAGCCTCTCGCTCCCACCCGTGAATGCATCGTTGTCCCCCGGCAGGTACTAGAGGGACTCTTAACCGCGTTACACATCCAGCTTAGCCACCCATCCAGTAATCAACTCAAGGCTGTCACAAAGCGCTATCTCTATGCCCTGGATATAGACAAGGCCATCGACCAAGTGACTCAAGCTTGCCACCAGTGTGCCGCCTTACGTCAGACCCCGAACGCACGCGAGGAGCAGTCAACCTCCCTTCCACCGGATGCCGTTGGCGTTTCGTTCGCCGCTGACGTTATCAAACGTTCAAGACAGCTCGTCCTTGTGCTACGTGAATGTGTGACTTCTTTCACAGCCACGACTCTGTTAGAGGATGAGCGACACCACACCCTACGTGACGCCATTATCCGCCTATGTGTCCATATGCGTCCACTAGATGGACCACCAGCCATCATACGCACTGATCCTGCCCCAGGATTCAAGGCACTAACAGAGGATCAACAACTAAAGCATCACAGAATCACAATAGAGCTCGGAAACGCCAAGAATCGCAACAAGAATCCTGTGGCCGAGAGAGCGGTCCAAGAGATCGAAAACGAGTTACTCCGACACGATCCCCTAGGAGGCCCCGTCTCCCTTGTGACACTAGCCGTAGCCACAGCCAACCTCAACGCGCGCATCCGCTCACATGGCCTTTCCTCTAGAGAGATGTGGACACAGCGAGATCAATTCTCGAACCAACAAATACCACTGCAGGACCAAAGCATCATCGTTAAGCAGAACGAACAACGTATCGCCAACCACACCCACAGCGAGAAGGCAAAGGCCCCCATCGCGAGGCGCCGCCCAGCTAATCGCATCGTCGTCGGTGATTTAGTCTACCTTTTCTCCGATCGCAACAAGACAAGAGCTCGCGATCGCTATTTAGTCGTAGAGGTAACTGGCTCTTTCTGCAACATCAGAAAGTTTGTTGGCTCTCAACTTCGAAGCACCTCTTACCGCGTAAAGACATCTGATTGCTACAGGGTCCCATCCGAAGTAACAGTCTTCCGTCCGTCAGCAGTCAGCAGTGATCCTGACTCCTCATCCGACGAAACCCTTCCAGTACAGCCAGTACTTTCCCCTCCATCTCCACCCGTCATACCAAGTGCAATATCGACACCTGCCACTCAAGAAGTTCCTGATGTCTACCTTCCTGCCGATGAATACGAGCCCTGCGAAGACAATGCCCCTGATCCAGTTTTAGACTCCCCCACCACAGGCAATGACTCTGATACCTGTTCCGCGCCTCGCAGATCCACACGCGTGCGACGTCGTCCCGCACGATATGATGACTTTGTCATGGACTCTGACTGAGTTGTGGACACTATAATCTCTAAGCTTTTGACTCTGAGTTATGGACTCCAACCATACAACCCGTTGGTTTGAAGAACTCGATCACTTTTCTTTATAAGTTTTATATCAGGTACTGTTACTTATTTGGCTCTAACTTGATATTCGCCATGTACCCAAGGAACTCGTCACCTTTTTACATAGTCTGAGGGTAGAAGAAAAGGAAGTCACGCCAGTACCGGACAGCGGTACGCTACTTATAGGCGTGCGCGGTCTTGTCTCTCGTGTGTTCGACTCGTGTTTGTAAGCTCGCCTGTTCTGTTACTGTCATACAAGTTTAATTAAAGCTTCAGTTGTGTTACGAATCGCGTCATCGACTTACCTATACTCCCTTAATTGGCGCAGTGACATGAAATAAAAACAAAAACTGAAAGACATTTGTTTCAGAGCATAAAGATCAAGATAACTATAAACATGATGCTTAGCAGGTGAAAGGCTTCTTAGGCTTTTGATACAATCATTGTAAATAAACTTTAATATTTCTACAAATCATGAACAAGTGAGCAACAGTAACTATAAGGACAGCATAGGCCAAACACAATGAACCTTCCAACAAGATCACAACAAAATTATTGGCCAACAGATCAAGTGGAAATGGATGTACTGTGCTTGTATGACTGGTGATGCATGGCATGAGAATGAGGGCAGATGTGCTGGATTCAAAACCATGACTTCTGTGATACCCATGTAGCATGATTGGCCAGCAAAGCTTGCTCCACTTTTTTAACCATCAAAAAGCAAAACCAAAACCAATTGCGACTTGCATATGTGAATTTTTCCGCACTCGACATTGGCTACTTGTAATCGATTAGTATTCTGATTGGCTCATTGTACTGTTGATGTCAGTTGTGATTGGTCATAGTAATTGCTGTGGCTTTGGTTTTATGACGGTAAATTGAAAACTGCTCTGTTAAACTGTGGATTAGTTAAATGAAGATGTGAATGATTGTCGCAGAGCTGCGGCAACTTGGAATAAGTACATAATTACTAGTGAAAACAATAAATGCAGTGTTGTAATCACATGCTAAGAAAACAATGGTGAAGCTAAGTTGCTTTGACCTGTAGTAAGTAACCAAATGCGAAAAGTGTCACCACAAGTTGCAAGCTATGGCACATGAGAATGTTTCAGAACGAGAATGTTTTCAGTTTTCAGTATTGCAGCGGTTTGGGCATGGCTCAATTAGGCCTAGCTTACGCTCTCCATGCTCCTTGAATTAATCATTTGATCATCAACCAACCTTGTGGTAGACAGTGAAGCAAGATTGCATCATCCAAGAGTGCTTATATTATTCATCAAACAAAGTGCACCAATTATCACATTTTCTACCAAAATGTGTGCATTTGTTAAACTAAATACTTCCCTCACCCTTTGGGAAATCAATACTTACCTAGACCAATAATGCCAAAATCACCGTTTGATTTTGCAACTTCACTTTGCCTTCGATCTGTGAACTTCTTATCAATGAATGTCCTTAGAGCTTCAACCCAGTGATAAAGTACGATCTCTCCTTGGTGCTCACGATAAATTGTGAACAACAAATCGGACACTTCGAATAGCTCAGCTTCGTACATCCAAGCAGAATGGATTTCAAACACCGGAGGTACTTTGGCTGGATAGTCCGGAGGCAATAGGACTTGCAGTGTAGCGGACCACCAAGAGTCACTTTCGTTAGAAACGCGGATCTCGTAGATCCTGTTCGCTTCGTCAACGACCAGAAAATCGTGACCGTAAATTGCAGAGAGCGCTTCGATTTCTTCCATCTGCTCTGTTAGGTTGTCCATATTTGATCTGTTGCACAAATGATTTGTATAAAGCCTTCGGCGAGCGACAGTTAAACAACTACATTCATCAGGAATATAGTGCGACCACCGTTATCTCGGTAAATTATTTATACTTCCAAATGATCACGAAAACATATTTCGATTCGAATGAATTTGTCAGCTGTTCATACGTGGCGCCTCCCCGCCAAAAAATACTTTAGCAACATCAATACATTGAAACAGTGGTATCTCAAACCCCACATCTGTTTGTCGTGTATGATGTGACGAAGTGTATCTCGGAAAACAATGGCGAACACTCCATTCTACAGGGTTCTAGGAGTTTGGAGCGTAATTCTCCTGTTTCTTATCTTCCTGGTCATTCGCTTGGATAGAGAAACCGAATGGTTTTGGTTCATCATTTTTATCCCGTTTCTTATCTTTGACTGTTTTGTGATTTTCTTCATTCTGTTTCGAATCGGCCGTCATATCAAAGATGGCTACGATCCGAACCACTTCACCATCCCGAGGAAATTCTGGTTCTTATTTATGGTGGCCTCTAAGCTCAGTTTCATCATTGTGCTGTGCTGCAAGCTTGAGAATATCATCACGTCTTCGTATTACGTGGTTTTTATTCCACTGTGGATTTTCCTTTTAGGCCTGGGATGTGATGCTTCGACTTGGGTCTGGGTGCTTGCGAATGCTCGAGGTTAAACACTAAAGGATGTCTCTACATCTACCATGTATATCAACATCTGCATACATAACTTGCAAAATACTTGCAAGAACAGTTCGCAAGTGCCATGGATATAAAAGAAAGTCTCTTATGCAATCCAACAGAAAAGTAATTTATAAATGAAAAAAGTTCACCCAAGTAGACCGGTGGCCAGTCAGCCCTTATTTGAAGTACTCCATTGACTCAAGTGTCAAAATTGCGGGCGGTAAACTTTACTTCTAAATGATGATTCGCAGCCAGTATTCGTCACATCGTAGGTGGATGAGGGTAAACCTTTTTAAGAGTCAGAGACGTGAGTTCGTAAGAAAACTGTCAGTGAAACAGAAGATGGTTTGGTTACTGCTGCTTGGTTGTGCAGGAAAATGACGTTGTACATTGACTTGATCAGGCTTTGAAACAGAGGGGATGGTTCTGATATAGCAAGATTCATATCTTGGAAGAGTTTGTGCTTTAGCGTTTTAAAAAAGTGAACAAAACCAAGAAACAACTAACTCATATTTCTCAGTTTTTGTCAATATGTTAAAAAGAGTCAAGACTTAAACAGCTAGCTGTACATGTATGAGGCCACGGTGTTGGAGTCCCTTTGGCAGCCCCAACATGTCCTCAGTAAAGGACAATTAAAGAAAAAGACCAGGGCATGGTTGTTCAAAAGCTGATTAACTTAATCTAGGATTAGTGTAAACTTTGGCTGCAGTTTTTGACTTTTGGATGAAATTTTCTTTTTTTGCCTTTTGCTGATCAGGATTGACTTCCTCTAATCTAAAATTTTGCAGAATATCAGCATTGAACAATGTTCTTGGATAGAGAAATAAACTCCTTGCTTAATGTTTAATCTTGGATTAGGGTTAATCAGCTTTATGAACAATGCTGTCCTGATCATCTGTTCTTTCTTTTTCTCTCGCCCCATTTCGTGTGCATCCAAAATTCGGAAATCAGCTTTTTTAGCACTAATAAACCACACGGAAATGCTTGCTTTGCAGGCTAGGTATCATTATCCCTAGTTTCTCTTCAGAATTGCTGAAATGTTTCTTTTGCATTAATATCATACTTGAAAATTGAAAATTTGAAAGTGAAACGAAAGTACTGGTTTTACACTCATTGGAGAACTCTTGCAATTTGGGTTGCCTAGCTGACAAAGTTGAGCAAAAAGAGATTTGAGGAAAATACAAAAAGAAACTGAAGGTTCTAAAGGGACATGTATATGGAGTTTCCAGCCCTTTCTACCCCACTCTACAAAGCTCCACTTCTTTTGTCCCTCCAGTGACTCTGCACTCTGTCTTTAATAGCTTAGTTTTGCCACATTTCAATTCCTGCAGTGTTCTTTGGGATTCCTGTAATATAACCCTCTCAAATAAATTGCAGAAACTACAAAACCGCGCTGCTCATGTGTTGACTTTTTCCAACTTTGACTCAAATGTGGATGATTTATTCGCCAAACTTGGCTGGCGAAAACTAAGCATTCAAAGGCAGATGCAGAAAGCCATAACAGTATTTAAGTCTCTACATGGTCTCACTCCCGCCTATCTAAGCAATCTATTTACATTACGAAATGATGTAAGCTATTCTCTGAGAGACTGTGAACAAATTTACTGTTCCATTGCCCCGCACTAATTTTCTCAAAAACAGTTTAAGCTATAGCGGTGTGGTACTGTGGAATAGCTTACCTTCTGATGTGCGGCAAGCAGAGTCCCTTGACGCTTTTCTGTATAAACTTAGCAATTGTACTCTTTTCTCAGACATGGCATCCATGTAAAGCAGTTTATTTTTAGTAATTAATTCCTAGACAGAGTTGTAATTAGGCATAGGATTTTGTGGTTTTTACTGATGAATTTTACGGTGTTAAAATAAAGTTATCAATCAATCAATCAAGAGTCCTCAGGCTCTTTGGCCAGCGGTTAGTCGCCAGGAGAGACTCTGGGATAATGGACTGCCATTTTCCCAGAAAATCTGGGGTAAAACAATGGAAGCCATTACAGGCCAGCCAATCAAAAAATTTGATTTTTTCCATATCCCAGAGTCTCTCCCGGCGACTAACCGCTGGCCAAAGAGCCTGAGGACTCTGGTACGAGATTGGAAAAGACTGGGACCGCTTTTAATAATATCCCTCACGTGGCGCTCTCAATCCCAGTCTTTTCCAACGTGAGTACGTCCTATTAAACAGAGAGGACCCTGGGAATGAACAATCGTCTTGAAAAACTGGACAGCGGTGTCTGCCAGAGGTAAGATTTCAAGATGGCAGATGTTTCGTCAAATGACACGATCGCAAATGGATGTGCAGGGGAGTTTGAAGATTGGCTTAACTCTCGTCTGAAAAAGTTAGGACTTGATGAAGATGTGTTTGGAAGCTATGTCACTGGAGTTTTGGACTCGGAGGATACAGACGAAGAACGGACAGATGCTTTGATTGGTATTTTGGAAGGAATGACGGTAAAAAAGAAGTTAAAATGTCTAAGCTTATGTCCACGTGATAAAAAACATCTTCTTTTGTGTAAACAGTCCCGCTTATAAAAACGTCCTATCGCTGCTTTTTCAGAGTTTTTTTTTTTGTTCAAACCTCTGCTATGAAGCTGTTCTAATTACCAGCTACATGTGGGTAACCGTTTGGGTGCCATAATTTATATTTTGATCAGGAGGATATCGCCAGTTGATAAAAATCTGTAGAGATAAAAATCGATTTCAAAATCAAGTGACACAAATCGGTAAATATTTTTGCTTTGTTAAATCAATATTATCGATTTCTAAATCTTCGTTGGTACTATACGGGCATCTAACTTACACAAAGCCTATTTAGTAGGTCATCATAAAATGAATTGACACTCTTGTTAAACTGAATGTAGAACACATTGCTTTTCACCTACAGTACAAACATTCTGGTACATTTACCCCCAAAATCATGAAAATGTGCGATGCCATTCTAGTAACTCTATTGAAAATGCAACCGCATTATAGTCAACCCAGTCGTGAAAATGTGACCCTATCCAGCAGCACATCCGCATTAGCCTATTACAAGGAAGTACCTCCCTCCCCCAGGTATACAGGCATGTTAAAATATATATATTTAACTTTGACACTTTCCACCTTTTGACGAAGGAGTATCCATTAGATGATCTGTGCAGTGAGATTATCGACAGATGGAAATCTTCAAGAGCAGAAGTGATCCAGAAAAAAGAACAATTGAAAGGTAATTGTTTTGTACTAAATAGCTTGTTTATAGCTTAATTAAGACAATGGATTAACAGCTGTACAGTCTTCAAGTGTCATGAGAGGTTAGTCATGTGCCTGTTACAGTGCCTGTTGCAATATCAAGATCCTGGGGGGGGGGGGGGTGGGTGAGGAGAACTCCCTATAATGGCTTATAGGATCTGCCCAAAAGGGGTACCTTTTTCATGCTTCAGGTATATGAAAGGGTAGGGATTTAATGAGTCAAAGTAATGAAAGGGTAGGGAATTCTGTCATTGAGGTAAATGTATTTAAAAGGGCCTTTCATTAAAATATTTCAAACACACATATGTTATGACTGTACTGTTTTAATTATTGAACACTACGTGCAAATGACAAGAAGGCTTCCTGTTTTACGTATACGAAAGGGGTATTATTTGTCAATAGAAGGTATATGAAAGGGGTACCTTTTCTGTCAAAAATGGTACAGAAAAGGGTAATTTGTAGGACCTCGGGGCGGAACGTCCCCGTATTAAAATTTTTTCAGTACCCCAAAACTCAAGAAACAGAAACAAAGGATCTGATGCATGATTGATTTTTTTATTTGAGTTGGTCCAGTTTTCAGGAAAAATCATACGCTAATCCTTCGGATCCTAGCTTTTTAATCACAAAATAAGTACAAAACTTCATTTCTGACATCATAACCAGTCTGTATGCCAAAGTAGAGTGAGTTTAGAGAGATTTGGATTTTAAGGCAAAAAAGCAATATATGCCCCTTTTGCAGAACACCCTTCAATTTATATCATCAAACTGCTTCCAAGGTTTGCAGAGTTCAAACTCCACACCAGGCTGTCCATGCAAATTTGCCGATATATAAATTTATGATTGACACTCTTACACAGATTCTGTTTTCATTTATTTTCTAAATCAACCAATGACTCCATAAACTGAGTGCAACATTTAACAGTTTGAACTAACCCAGTAGTCGCGTAAGCATGACTGGTCAACGGACAAGGTGCAGTTCATTGTTTTGAACCTGATATTTGATTCACTGGATTTTAAACTGTTGGAATCTATAATGTTTTAGTTCTGCCATCTGATTTGTTTTCATTGTCTGGGTGGCTCTGGTTTCAGTGAACACACTCTAATGCAGCTGTGATGAGCTTACTTCTAATAGTTTAACAGCCATGTAAGTTTTGTTTATTAAGTAATTATTTTGTTTAAAGGGACTTCTTTGCCTAATAGCACCATACTGCAGTACACTACACTGTACATGAATGCTCTAAAAAGCTGATCTTTAATTCCTTGCCTAGATCTGACTTTTTAGTGCCAATCACACTTTTGGAGACAAAAAAGTAAATTAAAGTACATGTACACTGTTTAAATTACACTTAAAACAATAACAACTTACCTTGTGGCGAGGGGGTATGCCAAAATACAATTTCAACACATTTCATGTTAACCCTGGGTTTGATGTTATTGTAATAAATTATATATCTCTCCCTTAGTTTGTGCACTGTGATTGGTCAATTTTGCGGACCGTATTCTACAGTACGACCTGCAACTAGGCTTTTATAATAAATATCTTACTAACCTCGTTTTCTCGGAGCATACTGTAAATTATGGATCCTTGTTTTTTCCCATTAATTTATGGCCCGCACGCTTTGCGCTTGGGCCATAAATCAATGGGAAAATACTTGGTCTGTAACTTACAGTACAGACCTTTAACTCGGTTAGTAAAAGGTATTTATTATCAAACAAGTGTCAAGGCATAGCACTTGGGGTTCTTTTAAACCAGCTTCAAGGTGTTTGAATTTCTGATTTCAAAACACTTTTTCTAGCGTCTGATATAGCATCACAAACCATTAACAATTCTTGGAGAAAATCTGAGACAAAAAGGGAATTTTATGATAATAGACCTTTCCACGGTTATTGATGCTATTTTGACTGGAGGGCAAACATGGCTAAAATTTGCAGGAAGTGTATGGGATTTTGGCCAACTTTGAACCACTGTAATGCTGCTACAAAGAGGCAGATTTCCAACATTTGCTTTAAATAGTTTTATTGATATTATTCACTCAACGGAAAATACATGTAAGGTCATTAAAGAATGTACGACGTCCGTAAATTCGAATTATGGATCTTTGCTTGTGGCTTGTAGTTTTGTGGCAATTTGCATAAATTTGATTAGAAGGGTTTGTATGAAATCTTAAAAATTCAGACATTTACTTTATACTTCATGAAAATAATTGCAGTACAAATCTCTTTTAAAAGACTTTTCACTTTTGAAATCCACCACTTTATATAGCGGCATTGCAGCAGTCTGCCAAAATTCCATACATTTACTTTAATTTTAGCTGTGTTTGCCCCCGGTCAAAATGGCATCAAAAACCGTGGAGAGGTCTTTTAGGATCACATGATTATCCAAACCTCCTCCACAGTAGTCAGTGCCTTTGTTTTCGCCATGAGTTATTAATGGTTTGAGAAATAGAGGTCTAAAATTTTACATTGGCTGGTACTTATAATTCCTATCTTTCAATGTACTATAAATTAAGATTTGCTTTTGTGACGTCAAAGCTAACCATGAGTGGTGGTCATTTTCAGAACAGAAAGCAGCAGAAAAACAAAATAAGCTGGCTGAAATCATGGAAAAGCAAGCATCTACAGTATCTGCAATGAAAGCCTCTCAAAGGAGTGCTGATGGTGACTTCAAGAAAAGTCTTGTGGCTCAGTACGGCCATGAATCAGATGAAGAACTCTGATATCCTTCTTACATGAACAGGCAATTTACTGTTCTTTCTTGGCAGCCTTTTTAACAATCTATCTATCTATCTATCTATCTATCTATCTATCTATCTATCTGTTTATTGATATTCAAGTAAGAGTTACAAAATAAATAAAAATTATACATAAACACACATATCAACTTCCTCTGCTTGCATATAGCTTAGCTAATCGAGTTCGAGGCGGGCAGAGGAAACCAAACATAAGGTGATTCAGTAGGAAGAGATCAAAAAAAGGAAAGAAAAGGAAAGGAGAAGGAAGAGAAATCTGTATAATCAATACAAAAAAAGATGAACTAGAATTATTACAATTCAACTTTACAAAATTACAAGCTTTCATGACATCTTGCTTAATTAATTTTATTAACTAAAATAGGTGTGTCAACATAAGTATCCTCTGATTCCAAAATATGTAAAAGGAGCTGATGTAGAGAAACCATAAATTTGTGCTAAGGGAGTACTCGGATACTTTGAGGAATACTGTTCCAAATTCTTGCACCAAATCTAGAAAAAGAATCTTGGCAAAATGGGTTAAACGAAGAGCAGGTTTTTGCAAGATTAGTAGCTTGTCCAAATTTGTTTGAGCAGCTTGGCCCCACACAGCAATACCATAAGTTAAGTAGGGCTGAATGAAAGATTGATATATGCTTATTAACCCATTGACTACCAGCTGTTTTTACGTTTTCGGAGTGATTTTCCACCTATAAACAATGAATAGCAATTTGTGACTTTATTTGAAACTACCAGGGAAAAGTGGTGCTGTCCTAAGGCACTGGAGGCTCAAGGTTTCTGAAAATGTCATTTTGACGTAGCTATTTTTTATCTGTGAAGCAACAACAATGGTCCAAGTTTGGTTTGCTTGCGATTTTTGCTAAGTTTACAGCCATTTTTCATCCTTAGCGGCTGCCTGATGAGCATCATTAAGCATGACGGTAGCTAAGAGTCCACTTTCTCAAAGAATCGAGCAAGGTGATGTACTTTGTTGTCGAATTTGGCTTGTTACTTGACGAACTGGGAATTTGGCCAGTTGGACACTTAGTACCTTTGGGACTCGACTACTGATGAATTTCTCGACCTACCGCCGCTTATTTTGGAATTTGTGAGCACTGAAGATGACCACAAGCAGGAAATTTTGGCAGTAGGTTGGAGTGGCTGTAGACTTAGTTTATATGTGAAAGAATTGGGGGAAGGAACGGGCGCTGTCAAAAATTCTCGTTAGTTCCCAGCATGCAACGCGCTCGAGATGTTGAAAATGTCGGGAAGGAATGAATGCACTGGAACTAAAGGCTGTATCTACGTTCAGGGGAAGAATATGAACAAAAGAAGTCATTTCTAAGCTTTATTTCTAAGCTTTAAATTTGGATATCCAAATTTAAAGGACATCCCATTTCGTGCTCACAACTAACAGGTAAGGCAATATTCGTGCGATTGAGAAAGTTGCAATGTTTTGAAGCATGGGAGTTTTTTACAGCTGGTTTTGGCCGGCACGGGTGCCAATGGGTTAAATTATTAGTGGGAACAAAGTGTCTCAATCTAGAAAGAATTTCCAAGAGATTTGCTGATTTTGGGGGAGATAAATGATATATGATGCTTTCAAGTGAGGTTTGAGTCAATGAGAATACCAAGGTATTTAACATAGTTCTTCCTTTCTAGAAGAATTAAGGAATTCATACCATGGTCAAATAGTTTTATGGTTACGTCGTAGTCCATTCGTTTCTGATATGGCTGAAAAATTACAAAATTTGATTTCTTTGTGTTGAGAGAGAATTTGTTTGCCATTAACCAATTGCATTCACTGGTGAGTTCTTTATTGACCGTAGCTTCTAATCTATTGCATTTGTTGGTAAATATTGAATGACCATTGGACGAGTATATGCAAAATTGTCATACATGTATGTAAGTAAATATTTTCACTTGAAATCAAGGCAAATGTTTTGCATAGACTTGGTGCTCTGTATGGTACAATCATTTTCTTTATTTATATTTTGATCAATATACATGTAATGACAATTTTAAATTAATAGTTTATTGTTAGGAACAGGCAGAAGAGCTCATTCCAATCATATCCTCCTCTTTCTGTGTTTACAGGCTTGAGTTTTTAATTTAATGAAAACTGATTAGTTGATTCTTTATTTTTTATGCCTTTTGCTGAAAAACTGAATACAGATTGAAAAAGGTTCCTTATATGATAACCAGACAAAATAGTCAGTGCTTCTTAAAACCCTTCAGGTGTACATGTAAATGAAAATGTTTAATTGATATTTGCACAAATATAAGTCAATAAATATTATTAATATTATATTAAACATAATGGAATACAGATCTGAGCCACCCCTCCCTAGCCACCTGTGAGGGACCAGGCATCTTCTGCTGTTTGTGTCACTTCATGTAGTTTTAACCACCAAAGGTGTTTTTGACCCATGGTGTATGGAGAAGGAGAAAATCATTCAAATCATACCTGAGTGAGAATTATTGAATGATTCTGATCAGAAGGAAAGAATTCACCTCATAAAATGCAAATGGCAACAAGGCCTTTCCACTGAAGTGAAAAGCAACCCATGCTTCGGCGATTAGGGCTGACTTCTTTCATCACAAGGGACGGCTTCTCTAAAAGCCTGATTCTTTTTGGGTGAATGAACTGTACTTCAGCTTCCTCTTAATTGTTTGATGATCTTTATATCAATTTAATCATCATAAGAACTTTTCTGGAACTCAAGACAGTCTTGACAGACATTTTGCCTTCCTAATTAATAGGAACTACAGTGTATGTCATGTTTCGGGGTACAAGTTCAGGATTGTATGTGATAGACTCCTATCTTTAGGTTGAAAAAAAGAAAGGGGAGATTGCTGTTTTAGTAATATGATGAAATAAATCAGTGTGCTGTTGAAAGCATTTTGTTAAAGAAAGGGTTCACCTTTATTTCCTCATTCTTTGTACATTTTGTTACTAAAGTATTCCATTCCATGTTTCATTTTTTCATTATCTGTTGCTATTATAAAAGTGTTTGATTGCTGTTCACCAGCAAAGAGTTAGAAACTCAGAAGAAAGTTTCGTTTGTTCTTAAAAATGCAATCCACACAATGCCAGACAACTGCAAATAACTTGATCTGATTGTATAAAAATTCATGTTTTTTGTACATTTGGATTTCAGCAACCGGTAATTTCCTAGTGGATCAATGGATTCAGTGATAAAATTATAATGGATGGGTAGATCTTTATACCCCTCTTCATCCCCATCGCAATGCACTGCCCTCCAACTTTACCTGCATATTAATATTAATTAGTACTCTTGGAAGTTAAAAATAATTATTTAAATAATTGCTTTTGTAGCATAACAGAAAGTAGCTGAAGTAGAATTTAACTTCCTTGTATTTCTCTTCATAATTATGAGAATGTCATGTTGATGTTTCACACAAATTAAGCTTTTTGATGTACACAATACAATTTATTTCATTAGTTGGAATTCACTGAGAATACTGAGAACTGAATTGTATGCCATATTCCTTAACTCTTACTTACTGGTGACAGTGATGAGGAACAAGCTGTATCTGCAAGTAAAGACTCAGGTGCCGGTAAGTTGTTGTCTACTATTTCTAATTTTGCCTTAGTTTACAGCATTAAGTGTTCCCACTACTTGGAAGCTAGAAAAAATAGGAGAAACAAGTCTTCTTGCCATGAAATCTTAACTACTGTATGCCAAAATACTGTGGTTACTTGATTGCCATTAATTTATAATGACTTCTATGTCATGCATACTGTAATTTAGCCAACCATGATTAATGGTTACAACTTCAAGTACTATTGACTGCCTAAACAATGGACCTGCATTACTGGTCAACATACATGGTTACTTGAATATCTGACTGTTGATCTTAACTGTTCTACTAACTGATTACCATAAGGAATATTAACTAAAATGACTGACTGATTTGACCAACTGAATAGATAATAATTGGTTAGCTGACTGACTGACTGACTTGTTGATTGTCTTACTGAGTGTCTGACTAATTGACTGATTGGTTGACTGGCTGTTTTATGGACAGACAGACAGACTGACTGATGGGATCACAATGGCTAACTGACTAATGACAGTTTGGTGGGCTGGCTGGAACAAATGACGGACTGACTAACAGACAATTGACTGGCTTGCTGGCTGACTGACTGACTGGCTGGCTGGCTGGCTGGCTGGCTGGCTGGCCGGTTGACTGACTGACTAACTGACTGACTGGCTGACTGACTGACTAACTGACTTGCTGGCTGACTGACTGACTGACCAACTGACTGTCTGGCTGGCTGGCTGGCTGGCTGGTTGGCTGGCTGACCGGTTGACTGACTGACTAACTGGCTGACTGACTGACTGACTGACTGACTAACTGACTTGCTGGCTGACTGACTGACTGACCGACTGACTGTCTGGCTGTCTGGCTGACTGGCTGGCTGGTTGGTTGGCTGACTGACTTTGACTGGCTGGCTGACTGACTGGCTGGCTGACTTGCTTGCTGGTGACTGACTGACTGACTAACAGACAGTTGACTGACTGACTGACTGACTGCTGATTGACTGACTGACCGACTGGCTGACTGACTAACTGACTTGCTGGCTGACTGACTAACTGACTTGCTGGCTGACTGACTGACTGGCTGACTGACCCACTGACTGACTGTCTGGCTGACTGACTGGCTGGCTGGCTGGCTGACTGACTGGACTGGCTGGCTGACTGACTGACTGGCTGGCTGGCTTGCTGGTGACTGACTGACTTACTGGCTGGCTGACTGGTTGGTTAGCTGGTTGGCTGACTGACTGACTAAAATAAATGATTAAATGGTTGCTGAAAAATCACTGTCACACTGCATAACTTGGTTACTGACATTGTCACTCACTCACTGTTTGACCGACTGACCAACTGACTGACTAGATGACTAAATAACTTCATGGCTATTTACTAACTAAAGTGACAAGAAAGATAATGAAATTATTCTTGGCTTGCACATCATGGAAGTATCACGCAAATAAAAAATAAAGTTGCTTACCATTCAGTAAATGAAGTCATGGCCTTGCGCACGATGTTGGTTACCACGCGCGTAACAAATTAGGTGTGACGCTAGAAAACAGTCCAAAGCAAGAAACGTAGAAACTATCTGGAAACTTCAAAAACATAAACTAAAACTAAATTTTATGTGCATGAACCTGTATACAAGAAATATCAAGAAAACCTATTATTTCGTTTGAAAAATTAAAAAAAACTTAAACGCGTTCGCGCAAAACTGTTCAAATTCGGAAGAAACAAGGTGGACAAATTTACACTTAAAATTGCGACCTACAACAATATCACACTAATTCTTACCTTTTTGAGATGCACATTAATTGTACTTTCTCATCCGTCGCATTAAACTTTGAATAAGTTGATAATGAAGCAGTGGCTTTGACAAGTTCAGTGTCACCACAGGCAACCCAGACATACTGTATGTGTAATTATAAGCTTAATGTTCTGTATATAGTCAAAATATTGATGTAAAAGTTCAAAAATAAATAGTTTCAATTTAATATCACTATGTGTTTGTTGTGTTGCTCAATAACTGGTCTATTTTGCGGTGCTTCTGGCCTGTTCGCCAGCTACATGTATCATAACCGCTTTGGAGCCAGTATTCTTACACCTATATTCATGGTTCAAAAAGGGTCTAAAAATTCGAAATACTCTAAAGAAAAGCTCACTTAACTTTAGCTGAAAGCTTCCTTGAGTGTCTTGGCCGGTTTAAATAGCGATTTTTCGCTTTTTGTTACCAGACGGATCTTCCACTAAAGAAGAATTGAAGGCAGGCTAGACAAAAACCGACCATCTCCACGCGAAGCTCCATAAATTCTCTAATAATCGTCGGATTCGCTCTAAATTGCGATCAGCTGAACGGCGGTTAATGTGGCTTTCTGTATATTGCTCCCTGGCTTTCAAAACCCATCGCAAGTGCACGAGCATCGCTCATTTTTCAGCATTTACCTGACCTTTTCCCTTCGTCAGGCACTGCATTATCGACGGGTTTACTGCGCGATTCGAATATCCAAGCTTAGCGACCGCGTCCCTTCGACAAAATGGCACTAGCCGAGGGAGGGGCCTTACTCTACAACCAGATTGGTCGAGTGCCAATAGTATCGTCCCTCCCTCGGCTAGTGCCATTTTGCCGAAGGGATGCGGTCGCTAAGTTTGGATATTCAAATCGCGTAGTAAAACCGTCAATAATGCAGTGCCTGACGAAGGGAAAAGGTCAGGTAAACGCTGAAAAATGAGCGATGCTCGTGCACTTGCGATGGGTTTTGAAAGCCAGGGAGCAGTATACAGGAAGCCACATTAACCGCCGTTCAGCTGATCGCAATTTGGAGCGAATCCGACGATTACTAGAGAATTTATGGAGCTTCGCGTGGAGATGGTCGGTTTTGGTCTAGCCTGCCTTCAATTCTTCTTTAGTGGAACATTTGTCTGGTAACAAAAAGTGAAAAATCGCTATTTAAACCGGCCAGGACACTCAAGGAAGCTTTCAGCTAAAGTTAAGTGAGCTTTTCTTTAGAGTATTTCGAATTTTTAGACCCTTTTTGAACCATGAATACAGGTGTAAGAATAGTGGCTCCAAAGCGGTTATGATAGCTGGCGAACAGGCCAGAAGCACCGCAAAATAGACCAGTTATTAAGCAACACAACAAACACATAGTGACATTAAATTGAAACAATATTTATTTTTGAACTTTTACATCAATATTTTGACTATATACAGAACATTAAGCTTATAATTACATATACAGTATGTCTGGGCTGCCTGTGGTGTCACATGTTTGGGTTCGTCGGCAAGGGATCCCGGCCATTGAAATTATCGTGCACTTGGCGTTTGCAACGTGCGTTTGGTTCGCAGAGTTTAGCGTGTGAATCGTGTAAAACAAATCGTTTCAATGGTTTCAAACGTTTCAAACGTTTCTTATTTTTAGCTGCGTTTCAATCGTTTCAAGCGTTCGGAACTTTTTAATCGTTCGCTGTCGGTTTCATCTTCACAATCATCCTAATCATTCCGCCGTAGTACAGTACATATATAGATATAATTCACAACCAGTCGAATTACTTCAGTTGTATGAGAGGTTCCTGTCTATCTTTATCGATCGAAGTCTAAAAATAATTGTACAAAATGATAAATTTAGCTTTCTTGCATTTGTGCAAATTCCTTTTCTTGATCTGATAATTCACGGGAAATTTTCCCGCGAACTGAAATTAATTTAGCTGTTTCAATTATACCTCTTTTCAAACAGTTCCAAAACTAAAAACCTTGAATTTTCTCACAATACAACATATCGTTCCATTCATAAATTTCGCCTCTGTGGAAAATATACCCTGCATGTCATCGCAAACCGGCGCTTTCAAGTGTGGTTTGCTGTTGAATGTACATTTTCTGTCTCGTCGGAACGGCGCCAAGGAAATTACATTGTTAAATTCCCAAAGCACACGGTCACACAAATTTCGTATTTTGTCTTTGAACGAGGCAGTCGATCAAAATGTTATAAGTTTAACAAGAGGCTACAATTAGCCTAAACCCGGGCTTGTAAAAAACAGTATTGTATCCCTAACTTAGTGCTAAACAAAAGAATAGAGGGAAGTCTGTCTTTCTTACATCGGACGCATTGTGTTTAGCTTGTGTTGGAGTCTATTTCTTTAGACCCCTATCAACATTTATTCCTCTAAAATACAGCTCAACCATTGAGAACAGTAATTATAACACTTGTAAAAAATATTTCTAAAAGAACAAGAAAAAGAGAAACAGAAAAATAAAGCCCGTGATATATACCACTAAAAAAGCTAAAAGACATCAAACCCGGGTTAGCTGTGTCACAGGCAAGAACAGTGACCTTTAGGCCACAGAGGTTTATCCTTTTGCAAGGTGATAAAAATAGTGTATTGATTCCAAAAAAAAAACTAAGCACACTTGTTTTCGCTTCGCTGGATAATTGTTTGAGAAAGGAAACGCTTATCGAACGATGTAGGATTTTTTCGCATAAACGTTAATGGAGTACGTCTCGGTGAAATGTGAGTAGAAAATTAATTAGCAGAGTGAAACTGTTTACAAACACTTCTCCTTTGTCGTCTCATGTTATTATAATCGGCTCCGAAGCACAAGACCTAGAAAACTCAGACCCACCCCCCCAAACTGTAAAAACTCAAACCCCTCATAAACGGCGATAATTCATTTTGCCCACGTTTATTTCACTTTGAAAATTTGTATAGTTGTGAGGGGGTCTGAGTTTTCCAGTTTGGGGGAGGGGGGGTCTGAGTATTCTAGGTCTCGTGCTCCGGAGCCGATTATAATAACGTGAAGTGTTTGTTATCTGCGATAAATAGACGGTGTAACATTTCAGCGCACTGAACGGCGATGATTTATTTTGTCCACGTTTACTTGACTTTGAAAATTTGTATAGTTTTGAGGGGGTCTGAGTTTTCCAGACTTGGGGGGGGGGGGGGGGGCTGAGTTTTCTAGGTCTGAGGTCTGAGTTCTCCAGACACCCGATACGGGGAACACGGCGGCAATCCATCTGGAGTTAAATTTTGGTCATGTTAAAAGCTTTCTTCTCGCTGTTGAACTTGCAAACATTCGTATAGACACTTCTCTTAACATATTAGTTGTTCAGACTTCAAAGACACAAGGTGAATCGACGTTTTCCAATACGTGACAACAGGCATCATTCTTGCTGTTGATATGAGATTTACACTTCTGAATCACTCGGCTGGGAAAGGTCAAACTCCCTTTGTCTGTAGTCTCTAATTTTTGGCGCTCCCCTCGCGTCGCGTCTCCTCGCAACTTCGCGCGCGCACGTGGCCCCAAAATCCGTCGCCAAAATTAGAGACTACTCGCAATCTCCTGAAGCAGTCCATCTGCCATTAAGTTTACTCATGTTAAAAGCTTTCTTCTCGCCGTTGAACTTGCAAACATTCGCATAGACACTTCTCTTAACATATTGTTTGTTCAGACTTCAAAAGCCACAAGATGAATCGACATTTTCCCGTACGTGACAACACGCATCACTGTTGTTAAAAATAGTTAGCGCTTGCGCAGAAACGCCGGAAGTGCCATTTGTGGATGATACTCGACGACGAAAAAGAATAATCGTCGGTAGTTTAAGACCCGGGCGCCGCGCGAGACGCGCGCAGCCCGGGTAATAACAGGTAAGTCTAAGTAAAAGAAATACAGATTGAATGCTTTGCCAAACATTACAATCGCTATGACATAAAAAGAGTCAACAACATTCGTCACGTCCAAGGCGGCAGATTTCTTCTCCGATCAAATTTCATTAAGAATGAAAATATAAATTCCCAGCGTCTTAAAAAGTTTCTAAGCTTAACTTCAGCAGCGAAAGTTAGCACTTCAATTCCTGTGCCCTGTGTTATCAAAGCTTCTGAATTAAGTTATGTTTTATTTCACGTTGAAACTGGTTCTTTTTATATTTTGAAGCTGGGACGCGATGAAAATCTTCGATGGCTTTTAATTTTCGGTGCGAGGTTCAGCGTAAACATTGATTGAAACCATCGACACGTTTGAAACGAACCAAACGTTTGGAACGATAGAAACGCACGATGCCAAACTCTTGAAACGAAAGAAACGCACGTTTGAAATTGCCTGTCAAACGATACAAACCAACCAAACGCACGCTTCTTGCACGTTCGAAACGCTGATAAATGATGCAAACGTTGTCCTCAAATGTGACGGAAGTAAACAAATATAGGCGCAAGTGGTAAAGACAAGTTCCATGTTTTCTTAAAATGACGCGAACTTAAGTCAACTGGAAAGGTAGGCCTGAATTGTTTAAATGATAAGTGTTCAGGATCTGTAGGCGACAATTGAAATAGTTAGCGTTCTAGCGACAAAATTTAGGGCGAAAGTCAAATACTAGGGGTTGTTGACGCGTGGTAACCAACACCGTGCGCAAGGCCTCATGAAATTGAGATATTGTAAAAGAGTAATAAATAAACAACGTATCAAAGTTTTGGGGCAGTGCCATATTCCAAACTCGAGTTTTTCGGCAAAGGGTTTCACTCAAAATTACAGTGTTTAGTATGAAGACACCATGATATCATTCACATAGACACTTCTCTGAACATAATTATTGGTGATTCGCAACTCGAAAGCACAAGGTGAATTCAGGATATTTTCGTGTATGCGACATGTCTCTCAGAAGCAAAACAGATGTTATGCATGCATTGTGGAGAACTTCAAAATTCAAACTGCTCTATTTTCGAAACAGAGCACTCTACTCCCGGGGGAGATAGGGTGGGCACTTCCTAGTAATAGGCTAATGGGGATGTGCTGCTGGATGGGGTCGCATTTTCACAACTGGATTGACTATAATGGGGTTGCATTTTCAACAGAGTTACTAAAATGGGGTTGCACATTTTCGGGATTTTGGGGGTAATTTTACCAGAATATTTGTACTGTAGGTTTAGCAAATGTGTGAATTCATTTTAAGATGACCTACTTAAAAGGCGTTACAAGGTAGATGCATAAACAGAAAGTGACTAAGATGGGATCACGAAAATTACATTTGTGCAAAAGTGACTAAGATGGAGTCTATATTTGGCCACAGAATAGACTATAATGGGTTAGGGGTTCTGAGAGGCTAGCGGCACATACCCAGCAAAAATTTACCCAAGTAATCCCCCCCCCCCCCCGGGACTCTACTGAGCTGAAAACAGGTCAGCAGATATATTTTCACCTGGTGAAGGTAAAACTCAAAATTTTTAATTGTCGTTTTTTCTGATGTCACATGCAAGCCAAGAATTATAGGATTGGTTGATCAATATTTATGAATGTACTGGTATTGAAATTAAGTAACCAACTTAAGTCCTCAAGTAAGCAATGATCTGTAAGAAGAACTATAATTATAACTTTGTCTTCATTCTGGTGATTTCATTGACAGGAATTTTTAAAAATATAAATTCTCAAGCAGTGGCTGAGAGAGAAAAGGATAAGAGGGATAAAATGAAGCAAGAAAATGAACAGAAGAAACAGCAAATCAAAGAGGCAAAGGAAAAACAGAAACAGAAAGCCGAAGAAAGGAAGGAGAAAGAAAAGAAGAGAACACAAAAAGGGGAAAGAAGAACAAGATGATGATGTCTTTGATAATCATTCGAGAGCAGAAAGTTGGAAAGTATTTTGCCGATTGAGGGGATGAGAGATCTGCAGTAACAGATTAAGACAAAAGCAAAATGCAATGCATGTGGATTCATTTTTTTGAATGAAAATTTGGATGAGGTTGCAGAATGACATATTCCTTTGACCTTCCTTCTGTTAATGCTGTGTTAAGCTTGAAAGCCTGTGAATTAATTTATATGCCTTTTTGCAAGGGTGAAGAGTTGCTGGTGCAAGAAGTCTGAAAACATTTTTTTGCCCAACTTGATTACTCAACATTGCATGGTCTTCCCTAGCCTGCAGTGCAGTTCTTTATAGGCTGACGATTGTTGGTAATGTCCGCTAATGCGTGCCAAGGAGGTTCAGGAAATGACTTTATACTTGAGAGACTAGTAGGTCCGCTTTATAGTTTCCATGGGGACTTTTAATGCAAAAGGGAGATGGTGGTAGCTTTAAAGGAGCTCGGACACAATATTTTGGGTCATTATTAGAGACATAAAAGCTGCATTTAAATAATGGGAAACAGTGAAGTAACAATTTGTCAGGGAAGATAAGCACCAAAGAGACGAGAATAAATGCAAATATGGCGAGGATGGTGAAGATTGAAATGGATTACAAATTACCTTTTTGAAAAATTGAGGCTAAACTTTTCAAAATCCAAAGACCGTGACGTAGCTCCTTTAACTTTATCAGCATGCTTTGGTGTAAAATTTAATGTTGTTTTGAGACATCAAAAGTTTTCAAAGTTGCTCAAATAATACATTATTTTTCAGAGTATCATTTTCCAGTTTGTTTAGTGTAAAAGCAAAATTAATGTTTGAAAAAGCTATTCAATTCATTTGTTAAAACTCTGAGTTGTAATAGGAAGGAGGGTACGATCAATGTTCTGGTGCAAATTTTATGCTCCAGTATAGAGCGCTTTTCAATTGAGTGTCGTAAAACCAAAACCAAAACCAAAGTAATTACCGTAAAAGCTCTAATAAGCCCCGCGTTTAGAAGTAGGTTTTTGTAATAAGTCCCCCCCCCCTCTCTAATAAGCCCCCCTCCCCCTTTTGGGACATGAAATTTTGTAATTAGTTCTTCATATTTCCTCTTGTGTAATCACCTTGATGTGGCCCAATGGATTTGTTTTTAAGCAACTATACACTTCAACACATAATACTGTTGGCTGCTCTTTATTAGATAATAAAATTTCACTGTAGTTGTTTGAGTTTTGTATCAAAACTGTTGCAAGACGAAAACAGGGTGTTTAAGATTTGAAATAAACCCCCCATCTCTATTTTAAAGCCCCCCTCTCTAATAAGCCCCCCGTTAATGAGACCTGACATTAAATAAGCCCCCCCCCTGGGGGGGGGGTAATAGAGCTTTTACGGTACTCCAGCCAATCACTACAGACACAAGCAACGCAAGGAGCCAATCAGAACCAAAATAATAAGAGAATTGCTTTCAACACTCAATTTAAAACCGCGCTATATATTTATTATACTGTCTTTGCTGTAATTCTGCATACTCATTGCTATAGTTCCAGAATGACAAGTTTGAAATTTGGATATTTTTCCCAAGGGGGCCGAAAGCAGCCTCGCAGAACCTTGTCCATGTGTGATGTCATCAGTTTTAACACTCGTACACAACTTTCACATGTAATGTGTAGGGGGAAGAGATCTTTCAAATCATACCCGAATGAGCACGATTCTGTCAAACAGGCCAGAGAAAATGCAAAAACCAAGTGACATTGACCGGAAAATTTGAATGAAAATCTTGTTCCACTACCCACCTGCACTTCCTTCCATCCAATCCTATGATCCTAAAAGTTTTCCCCAAATCTTTTCCCACCGAAAGGAAGCCCAGAAAATTACCAGCAAGAGAGAAAGAAAGTATGGCAAGAAAAACAGGGAGGAGAAAAAGCGAAAGGTAGAAGGTGATGGGTCAGTGAAACTTTTGCTTTCTGCGCATGCCCAAACTTCGAAAGCTGACAGGAACAGAAGGGCGTGAGAAGCTCAACGAGGAATAGAGTTTCGGTTCTTTTTGGCTAGATTCTGACCAGAAAATGTCTCGATGAGCCTCAAAAGGTGATTTGTTTGGCAAAATGTTCAGGAGCGAAAGGGTTAAACTGAAGAAACCAGCTACTTAAATCAAAAGATTCAAAGAATTTTATGACATTAAAGGAGCACTGTCACCGGGATTTTTGCTGTTTTTTGGTTCAACTCTGCCAAAATTACTGCCTTTTACCTGTTATCGTGCAAAAAATGCTCCTACAGAATCAGCAAGATGAATTTCAATGAAATTTTAGAAGAGAGAGCTAACCATAAAATTTTGGTGATTTTCCAATGCATAGCTTGAAATCTTGAAAAAATTGGCAAGATTTTTGAAATTTCAATCCATTTCCATCTTTGATGGATTACTGAAGTAGAAATAGGTGGATTGATTAAATACCACCTCCGCACAGTCCACCTATTACTACTCTGAAAGAGGAAGGTAACCCGGGGGTGTAACCAGTGGCCGACCTATTAGAGAGAGGGGTATGGGGTAGGATTGATGGAAGGTAAGCACCCGGTGTCTGCGCCACGCAGAAAGCGGCCACCAGTGGCTGCCCCTCTCGCTCTTCCAAACCGAAGTCAGCAAGAAATAAAGGAAGAAATTATGCGGTTGTACACCTCCCCACCCCATCTCTTCCTCTACCCCTCCAACCACAACTGGCGCCTTTTCCTCCACAACACCCAATGATACCACCCCGCGAGGAGGAAAACGCCAATCAGGTGTGCTATGTGGTCCCTGAAAACTTCAGTTCCTTTTGTTGTTTGAAATGCACTGGCTGCAACGAGGATGATATCTGTCTTAGAACCGGAGCCTCATCACCATTTTGGGTTGGCATGGATGATCCTCCCGCTCGGGTGTGAGATGAATGGTTTGGGGTTTGGGATGCAGCCGGAGTGGGCGTTGTGGAGTAGAGATATAGTTCGACGCCGGCCTATTAGAGAGAGGGGTGTGTGGGGAGAGCGATGACGGAGTGGTTGAAACGCCGCACCATCAGACATGCGTTGGTCGCGGAAATAGACAAGTGGTTGGAGTGCAAAGAAAACAAGGGCTCCATGGATTACGGCCCAATGTGCCACGTGCGTGAGCTCTTGCAAAACGACATATCTCCATGGCAATACATTCTGAAAATGAGGGAAACCTACTTCATTGATGATTGCGTGCTCATATCGTACAGGGTTCTTCATTCCCTCCCCGAGGATGAAAAGGAGTTCATGAACAAGTGGCTGACCGACGAGGGGTTCTATGACACGGTTCATTGAACATAGGGGTGTGAGTGGGAAGACCAATGGGCGACGATGATTGGTCAAAACGTTACACCATAAGGCGCAAGTTGATTCTGAGAATAAACAGATGGTTGAAAGAAAGGGTGGACAAAAATTCCATGGAGGGGTTCGCGCCAATGTTATATGTGCGCATTTTGTTGGAACAGGATGCCTCTCCCTGGGGGTACATCAAGAACACAAAAAACATTCACAACATCTGTGGCGATTTTTCTTTCAAAGTTTACAAACTCCTCAAACCTGATGAAAAGGAGTACATGAAACGTTGGTTGCTCGATGAAAAGTTTTAGGGCAACGGTCCATTAAATGTCCGCGCCGAGATATAAATGAATCTCATGGAGCAGATTCACACCCTCCCTCCAGAGTTGCGTGAGAAAATCCGCCGCTACCATATCCAAAACCAGCTGAATGAAAGGAAGAGAATGGGATAGGGCCAGGTGCACAAGGAGCTTTTGGTTCCTTTGTTACGGTTCATGTTTCCAATTTTTTTCACGGATGGTTGGTCTTTTGAAGAATAGTGACCCCTTCACAAATGGATCTGCTGGAAATGGTCAGCCAATACCCACCAGAGATGAGAGAAGAAATTCTTTCTGGTCTTGTCAGACAGAAAGTTTTTGACCAAATCATAATAGGGTGGGGGGAAGTGCACAAAGAACTTGAAAATGAGTATTTTGACGAAGTATGAGGCCTGAATTTTTGTGAAAAAGCGGGTCTTTTCACAAAAATCACAATATGCGATAGACATTGGCGCTGTTCAAAAATGCACGGCTATTGTTGGGTCTGCTGGCAAAAAAATTGCCGACATAAACTTGTGGAAGACCCCCTTAATGTTGAAGGTATGGCAGGAAGCTTCAGGCCCCGTTTATATGGAGAAAAGTTGTCCCGGGTAAGAGGGTCACCCTCCCAGCCGAGTCAACTTTAGCGAGCGTTTATATGAGAAAAAATTGACCCTTTTGCCCGAGCCAGCAGCACTCGCGCATGCTCTGATTGTCTCACCTTGACCCGAGTTGACCCGGCTAGGCGAGCCAAAGTGTTTATATGGAGAAAAGTTGGCTCGGCTAGGAGGGTGACCCTACCATCGAAAGAGGGTGACCCGGCTAGGAGGGTCACCCTTCTAGCCGAGCCAACTTTTTGTTTCTCATGTAAACGGTTCGCCAAGTTTTATAAAGAAATGTAGGAAAAGTTGGCTCGCCCAGGGTAGCTCGGGTAGGCGGGTGACCCTTCTACCCGGGACAACTTTTCTCCATATAAACGGGGCCTCAGAGAGAGGAGCCGACACAAGGAATATATCACCCCCTTTGTGGGGCAGATAAAGTACAGGTTTTTGAATCACCAAATGCACGATTGGTAAAGAAGGCAAGAGATGCTGTAAACGACTGGATTATGAGACGCTTGTACGGCTTTTGAACAATTACACTCCCAACATAAATGAATCTCTCTTGGAAGGTGTCAACTACCTCTTGCCCGAGTTGAGGGAAAAAATTCTCAATTGTGTCGTTCAAGCAAAAATAGACGACAAAAAAAGAGCGGGGTGGGACAAAGTTCACGCAGATTTATTTGTGTATTTCGAAGACGCTCCCTTTTGTGAAATTGAAAACGGTTACACCCTCATCACCAGCTGCGGGAAATGTCACACATGCAGGCGGAACGGGTGTTGTTGGACCTGTTGGTTGAAAAACAGGCACCACGTGTTGTGCCAGTGGTACGAAGTTGAGGATATTGAAGAAAAGTGGGTCATGGATTATGTATACCCTTGGATACCGCACCAATGTTCGCACTGTGTTGGATCGTGGTGTCCCTTACAGGTGAATTATACGCCCCCAGAAAGACTCTGGAGGAAGTCGTCAAAGAGGAGTTCCGACGGGTGTTGAATGAGCTCAAACACCCAGACCAAGTTTCTGTTTCGTGTTGATTGCGTTTCGGGTCAACGCGTGGCCCCACAGTCTTTGCTTCCACGAAATCGAGTCAAGAGACTTGACTATTTTTGGGTCGGCAACATGCTTGCATTTTTTTCGTCCTCTTCGTACTTCTTCACGCGAAAACCACAACTGCTGTAATCCACATCATGCTGCATTGCCACAGCATCAGTGGAGCCGCTGGGTTGTTGAAAAATTTGCAGGATTTCTCCTGTTTCGGGATCGAAGGTCATCTGGCTGGACAGGGGGTTGTAAGGCCTGGTATAGTTATGGCCAGGAAGGGTCCAACCCTTTTCTGGCGCTGGCAGTTTCCCAATCATGGCGTGGATGTCCACACCTGATCCATAATAGTTTCACATCGTTTTTTTTTTTTAGAACGGCCATGAACCCGTTGTGGTTGGGCACGGCTTTGGCGAAAGCTTTCAAAAACTTCGGGTTTGTTGCGAACTTGGGAACCAACACACCCTGCGAAACGAAGCAGGGGTCGAGGAAATCCCCAAGACCAGCGCCGACAAGCCCCCTTCCATAACCCTTCCATTTTATCCAAGAGCCGTAGCTGAGGGTGCCGCCCTGCTGCTTGTAGTCTGGGTATTGGCGTTTGTATTCGGCCACCATCGCGCGCCCCTCTTTTGCAGAACCTTCGGGCCTTTGAAAAGCTTGGGGTCGGAGATAACATTCCACAGTTTTTTGAAATCGACGAGGGGAAAGGGGACAGGAATACCACGACCGTCCAGATCGGGTCTGTCGGTTTTGTAACGGATGTTGGGGCGCACCTTCGTGGAAAGCTGGTCCAACAGCTCGTTCCCGACCTTTTCCACAACCGGGGTGGCCTTGCGCAGCCCGTAGTCGATGGCCATTTTCTGGAGCTGTGGATTGCGCATCGTCTCCGAGGCGTAATACCTGCCCATTTCAACCCCCTTTTTCGCGAGATACGGATCCCATGCTGCAAAGTGAAGTCGATCGCAGCGCCCGCAAGGTCAGTCAAAACACCAGCGCCCTCTGCTCGAGAGGGCCCCGCTGGTTTCCCGGCAGAAAGCTCGTTTTTAGTATTGCCATTCTTCGACCGTTTTTGGTTGTAACAACCTTTTTAGACCCAGGCACGTTCGGGGTTTTGCGTTTGTCTTTCACTCAATGGAAGTTCATGGTATACTCAGGAAATAATTTTTCACAACCCGCTCATTGTGCATTGCAGCGTGAACGCTGCGAAGCACATCGGGAGAAAACATCTTGAGAATTTCTTTGTAAATCGTGCCTTTGTTACGTTCATTGAGGAAAAGCAGACAATAGTACCCACACCTCACACTTCTGATCCATTGGATTTTGTTGTCATTCCGAAGAAAGGTTTTGTGCCCCAACTTTCGCATTTCCTGCTCCCACTCATTTGGGGAGGCAGACCGAAGGAGTCGAAATACTCCACATCCTGCCTTGAGGCAGGGAATTATTTTCCAGTCCAACAAAAAGCCCAATGTGTGCCCAAACTTCCGAAATCGTCGAGGTTGATAATGCAGGGTGAATGGTGCGGGGGTTTGACCTCATCGCGAGAGAAGATACCTTTGAGTGGGATGCCGAGATATTCGCACCAATTCATCAGGTCAACGTTGGAAAGCGGCACGTCTCTGAACTTCATTTTTTTTCCCCGGAAAACCATCGGGCGTTCCCAATCCTCCCAGCGACCTTAGATGGATGGAGGGCGCATTTGCATTCCCTATCCCCCGGAGGGGGGAGGGGTGGAGGCAGGCGTGGGCGAGGGGGCGCCGAGCGGCGCGTCCGCACTTGCGTGCCGCATCCCAACATTTTTTGGACAAGGCTGCTTGCAAGGGGAACACTGATGGAAGCCAGCATGCCAAGAAACCTGCCGTATTGAGCGCCGCCGTCCCCACTGACCATGCCCTTGCCGACAAGATACTTTTCAGCTGTCTTTCTCTGGTCGGGGGACAGCATTTGCGTGAGTTTCAAGAGATGCACCTCCTGGGGGCCAAAACCCTTTCCAAAAACTTTTTTCAACAACTTTTCCGCGCCGAAACTGAGCCCCGCGGTTGCCAGAGCCTTGGAGGCAGGGGCGAGAAAAGGCCGGGCCAGACTGAGCGCAGTAGAAAAAAGGTTGCCGCCACTTTGCGCGGCAATTTTGCGGATTTGTGTTTTGCTGATTTTCAGATCAGCGCCTTTTCCTTCACCCGCCAGTTTTCGCATCCGGTTGATTTGAGTGGCGGTCAGCAAAAGATCGTCGTCGTGCCCAATTTGTTCCGGTTTGACGCGCAAAGTCACGGCGCCTTTTCGGAGAACTGCCTGGCGAAGACTGTCTTTTTGACCCGCGGTCAGGCCGATTTTGAAGGGGTGATACACTGTCGCCATCTTATATCAGAGAAAAGAAATTTTGCAGATCCCCGAAGCTCAGCAACACCGTTCGAAGAACAAAATCTTTCGAAGAACAACTCAAACAACAACCAACTCGTTTCCAACCTGTTTTATGACGAACTCTTTCTCGTACAAAACGGCGGCAAATATTTTGTAATCCGCTGTGGCGGCTTGTTTCAGCCGGTAGTTCAAAACCAGCTTTATCTCATCCCCTGACTCACTTGGTGGGGCTGCCCGGAGATCGAAGTAAACGATCGGATAAAGCTTTGAGTAGCTGGCCCCCTTCACCTGGGTTCCGGTGTTGTAGTCATTTTTTCTGTAGCTTTACTCAAATCCTGGCGGATCCGTGGTTGGTCTTCTCCTTCATATTCCACCTCGGGGTAAAAGGTGCTGCCGTACTTGAGGCGGCATGTGGCCAACTTTGCTCCCCCCCCCTCCCCCCCCCCCCCATCGAGGGCAAAGGTGTCAAAGAAGTAGGGGTTCGCTTGGATGTTGTTCAACGACGCCGTTTTTTGAATGAAGACGAAGACGTGTTTGGCGTTTTTCACGCCGGAGAAAATCGTCCATTCTCCTTCCGCATCTCTTTGGTCGGGGCCAAAAAATAACATTTCTTTCAAGCAGCACCATTGGGTCGGTTTCAGGAAGCTTTCATTGACAAGCTTTTGGCCCGCAGGCTTCATGCGCAGTTTGGGGACCCACAACTCAAATCTTCGGACAGCAATTCGGCCCGCGGTGCCGTCGTTTTGGAAAATCATTTCGTTGTCATTCTGCAGCTCGATGTTGAACGTGAGTTGCATCGGGGTAAGAGCTTGTCTTCCAGGTCCTCAAAGAACAAAAAGCGGTTGAGTGGAATCCCTGTTTTGACTGTTTTGATGGGGTCACCCTGGGAAAGAAGCGCGTGGGATCTGATGCCGTGGTTGGTTGCGGCGTCCGTTGTCACATTTGTGGCGTCGGTGTCGAGATACCAAAACTTGTCTTCGGCCACACTTTTGGCATAGTCGTCAGAGTATTTCAGCAGGTTTTTGATGAAAATTATTTTGTTGATGCCGTTGGCTTCGTACAGGTCTTTCCCCCCGGATGTCACCCTCATGGATCTGATGAGAGAGAAAGAGCCGTTGACTGGGGCCGACCGGGTGTCAGACGCAATCAATGCCCCGTTGGTGGTGGCCTGAAATTGGAAATCAACCCGGATATACGCCTTGTACCAGTCGTAGATGACGTCTCGGTTTTTCACCGAGAACACCAAATTGGTTTTCTCCCGCGGTTGCCCATTGGCCGGAAACGTGAGGGGGACGTCCAGATTGATTCGCTCGTAATCAACCTTCTCGAGCAAGTGCGGCGCCCTGAACATCGCGATATACAAAGACAAAAAATTTTCAAAGTCGGCTTGCCAAAATTTGACTCAGTTTGAGCATTGCGTCTGATCGGGGTGGGGCCGTGGGCCTGCGGCGTTTCCACAACAACTGTCTGATTTTCCTGCCCCCCCCCTTCTCAGCCACCGCAGCGGTTGTTTCCCTGGTTGGGAGCGGCTTTGTGGTTTTTTTCGCAACCGACCCCGCTTCTTTTTGGAGACGTTTACTAAGGTCCATGAGGGTGTCACAGACCACACCCGTGCCTTTGTCTTTGACGCGATACCGGCCGGCGCGTGGGTCGAAAAACTTCATCCACTCGCCTGGCAAATTCATGGTATACTTCAACCAGAAATTCTTCAACCAGAATTTTCTCGGATCATCAAATCCACAGCCACGTCCACGCCGTTGAGGTCCAGGACGTCGGTTCGCCCGTCCGTGACCCGGATCCTCACGGAGTCGATCCCCGATTTGTTGACTGGATGGAATTTGGGGCGCAGGGGCTCTTTCGTGAAAGGGTAGCTGACCTCGAGGTTCGCGGTGGAGAAAGAGAACAAAACGTCGCTTGGCACGTCGTTCGCCCGCCGCGTGACCAAGTCGTAGTGCAGGAGGACCCAGTCGACGCCCTTTGTGATGTTTGGAATCGTGCTTCCCATGAAACTCGTCGCGTCTTTCAAAACCTTTTTGTCGAACCCAAGCAACTTGGCAAAATCCCCGGCAGAGAGGTCGAGCTCGTCACCCCCGCCACCCCCACCACAACCCGGGTGATCGAGAAGTCGAAGTACAGATTGAAAAAGCGCTTTTTGTCCTCGGTATCAGGGTCAACGAACCCCGTGTGCCCCTGCAAAAACCTGTTGATATCTGTGTAATCATATATCCCGTCGGGGAACGTCAACGTTTGCCAGGCTTCTCCTTTCTTCCTCCACTTGGATAGTGTTAAAAGGATCGGTCACGTGACCTCTATTTTTCTTTGTTAAATAAAACAATTATTTTTTTGATGTTGATATTTTTTATTGCTCAGCTACTTAAACAAAAGCCTTTGAGGCTAGTAACATATCAACGCTATTTTATTTGAAAACAACCATATGCTGCAAGATCTGGGGGGGGGGGAGGGTACTACTTTCTGGCGAGTACTTAGCTTCAAGGTTGAAGTTGCATCAAAGCCAGCTTGAGGGGGTGGTGATGTTAAAAACTAGACAATAGAGGTCGAGTTGGAGCCACTAGTGACAGTCAGAAGTCGATGTAATTGAGTTTGATACTGTTGCTTGTCACGTGACCTGGCCAACTGCAAACCCAGGAGGTAAAGTTAAATGAAGCCTGGCCCTGCTAAGTTACCCACCCCCCTAGAAACTGTTTTAACTGTAGAATCTTAACTCTGACCCTGGATTTAAACTATCACCAACCATGACTTTCACTGGATAGTGTTAAAAGGACCGGTCACTTGACCTCTATTTTTCTTTGTTAACCCATTGACTACCAGCTGTTTTTACATTTTCGGAGTGATTTTCCACCTATAAACGGTGAATAGCAATTCGTGACTCTTTATTTGAACTACCAGGGAAAAGTGGTGTTGTCCTAAGCCACTGGAGGTTCAAGGTTTCTGAAAACGTCATTTTGACGTAGCTATTTTTTATCCGTGAAGCGACAACAATGGCCTAAGTTCGGTTTGCTTTCGATTTTTTGCTAAATTTACAGCCATTTTTCATCTTTAGCGGCTGCCTGATGAGCATCATTAAGCGTGACGGTAGCTAAGAGTCCACTTTCTCAAAGAATCGAGCAAGGTGATGTACTTTGTTGTTGAATTTGGCTTGTTACTCGACGAACTGGGAATTTGGCCGGTCGAACACTTAGTACCTTTGGGACTCGACTATTGATGAATTTCTCGACCTACCGCCGCATATTTTGGAATTTCTGAGTACTGAAGATGACCACAGGCAGGAATTTTTGGCAGTAGGTCGGAGTGGCTGTGGACTTAGTTTATATGTGAAAGAATTGGGAGAGGGAACGGGTGATGTCAAAAATTCTCGTTATTTCCCAGCATGCAATGTGGTCTAGATGTTGAAAATGGCAGAAAGGCCCGAATGCACTGGAACAAAAGGCTGTATCTACGCTCGGGAGAAGAATATGAACAAAAAAAGTCATTTCCAAGCTAGAAAAAGGACTGAATTTCGTTATGATGGTTGAAGTTCGGTTTTTCGGCGATGATTTCCTTAAAAAACATGAAGGCAAAAAGGGGCATTTTTGTCGTTTCTCTTTGACGTTAAAAATGGTCAGTTTCGTTCTTGTCCAAACTCAAAAGGCCATATTTGGTAAAAATCGCTACGTTTCTTGCGTTTATTGGATATCCAAATTTAAAGGGCATTCCATTTCGTGCTCACAACTAACAGTTAAGGCAATATATTCGTGCGATTGAGAAATTTGCAATGTTGTGAAGCATGGGAGTTTTTTACGGCCGGTTTTGGCCGGCACGGGTGCCAATGGGTTAAAAGCTACATTTTTAGCATTGTACTGTAAACTTTGTAAGTAGTGTATCGTTTTTGTATTCTTGTGTTTTATTGGTTCATAACAATAAATACTTAAAAGAAATAAAATGAAATAGTCGCAATAGTGCAACATATTATTCATAGGCTTGGTTTACGTAATACCCACGTATCACAGCTCTCCAACTGACTCCTTTACTGTGTTCCTGCTGATCCTGTGTTCCTACTAATCCTACTGATCCGATGTTCCTACTGATCCTACTGATCCTGTGTTCCTATAGATCCTACTGATCCTGTGTTCCTACTGATCCTATGGATCCTGTATTCTACTGTTCCTACTGATCCTGTGTTCCTCCTGATCCTACCGATCCTGTGTTCCTACTGATCTTACTGACCCTGTGTTCCTACTGATCCTGTGTTCCTACTGATCCTATGGATCCTGTATTCTACTGTTCCTACTGATCCTGTGTTCCTCCTGATCCTACCGATCCTGTGTTCCTACTGATCTTACTGATCCTGTGTTCCTACTGATCCTGTGTTCCTACTGTTTCTACTGATCCTGTGTTCCTCCTGATCCTACCGATCCTGTGTTCCTAGTGTTCTTACTGACCCTGTGTTCCTACTGATCCTACCGACCCTGTGTTCCTACTGTTTCTACTGATCCTGTGTTCCTACTGTTTCTACTGATCCTGTGTTCCTACTGTTCCTGTGTTCCTGCCATGCCCAGATAATTTCTTTCTTTCTCACTCTCATAATGACGTCAGCCAGGTCGTCGTACACCAGTCATGAGCCTTTGCAATGGGTGTAAGGAGATATTGAGCTCTAAAAAGAGCATTCTCAAAAAGCACTTGGGTTCCAAAAAACATCAAAGAGAATTTAAAAGTGACAAAAAAGCGAGATCAAACGATCGAAAAAGCACTTCGTAAAGAAAACACAACAAGGATAGCACGTTGCTAGTCGAGGAGAGAGCATACCGTTTACAGGTGGTAGAATGTTCATTAAAGTCAAAATTGATAGAGTTAAGCTACTGGCGATCTTTATTTTCCTTAAATCTAAGTAGCATAATTTCGATGACAGAGAGTATAAATTTCAGAAGGAGCATAATTTTGGCATAATTTCTAAAAAATATGAGCACTGCTAAAAGCATAATATGTTTTTTTTTCGGGCAGAATCTACCAAAGCCTAGTGCCTTTTCACTTACTTCCGTCTCTTTAGGGTGCGTTTCTTTGGGAGAATCCAAGATTGGATTTTTGATCCGAGATCATGCGGATTCTTTACCACCAAAGAAACGAGAAATCCGAAAATGGATTTTTTTTCATTAGCCGTGACAACCCCAACATGCATAAAAATTATGAAAATACAAGCAGGGCGGATAATTTCGGTTCAATTTCACGATAAACTCACCTTGATCGTTCGCCATGACCCAGCTGACAAAATAGCGAGAATATGGCGGATTTTCCACAAGACAACCGCTTGCCAAACGTATTACTTTTTGTATCTGTTCCCCAAAGAAACGCATGGATCATGAATCCTAAAAATCCGGATTTAGATTTGATCTACATGTAATGTATCCACTCGGAGGGTGGATTCTTTAGATTCATAATCCTTTTTCGGATTTTAGTAAAGAAACGCAAAATCCATTTTTGGATTCAAGAATCCGGATTTGATTTTCCCAAAGAAACGCACCCTTAGTCTAGTATCTCAAAAGTCCATTCCCGTTCCATCATTCTAATGAATGCGTCAAAACGAGGCGACGCTTTGAGAAGCCACTCCGGCGCTTGCACGTTTTATTCCCTTTCAACATGGCCGAGAGTTTGGACAGATTTTTCCTCGTTCCACAATCAGTTAGAACGACCATATTACTCAAATACGCTTATTTATTGATCATTTTAGTTTCTTTGTTTTCGAGCCCTGTGTTAGCAAATTCTAAAGGTGAGTAGCGTTAGGGAAGCAAAACATTTTCGATGGACATTGCGTTGAACTGGTAGAATTTGAAATCGAATTTGAATGACACAGTATCATTAAGGTTAAGCTTACTTTGTTCTATTTCACAGATTTTAAATATGTCACTTGTGGGAGTGTTTTAAAACTGCACAATCCAAAGCATAATATTCGGCTACATTCTCATGAAGTCAAATATGGCTCTGGAAGTGGCCAGCAGGTAAAATTTCCATTCATTTTGAGTGAAAATTATCCAAGCTGGGTACATTGTTGTCAAACGATGCGTTCATTCCCAGCGTGTGACCAAAAACAACTTTTTTTTTCTAACTCGGTTTAGAACTGAGACGGGGAATTGTGGAAATAAATACTTTAGAAGGATTTCTGTGACGTTGCCGAAAATATCGGCCAAACTTTAAGGTGGTGATAAAATAAGAGTTAATTTATTTAGTATAAAAACTTAAGCTTAAAATCTGCTACATGAAGGTTTCGATGTGAATACTTCGCGACATACTGCCTCAAATAGTAAACTTAAATAAGCTTGAGCACTATCAATTCAAAATTTATGTTTTTAAGTGTTGTTCAGCCCCCTTTTTAAACTAATAGCTACTAAAGAGGTTTTGATATTCGATTTTGCTTTTGAGCGACAACAGGATACAGGGCCATGTAATATGTGTCAGAGACTCTTTTAGAATGAAGCATATGCATATGTGACAATGCAGGGGCACCCAACAACAAGTTTCAGTAGATATCTGGAGGGTTGATTTGCCTTGTGCTTTTGGCGTCAATTAAAGAGTGCACTTGGATTTCGTAACTAAAACGTGGCCTAAAAGATTCACAATTGGGAAATCATAGGCCCCAAGGTTTTTCGAAAAGGTCGTAATTGCTGTTTTTGGCAGTCAAAAACGTCACCTAGCATTTTCGGAAAGAAAACAGTTCCCTAGAAAGTTTGTGGAAAGTTCATTTCAGCTTGCATTTTCTCAAAGGATAATTTTGTTCCCTAACATCAGTTTTTTGGGCAAATAAAATTTCAGCTTGGGAATCGGAACAGATGAACTTCTTCTAGCTTATGAAAACATCACTTTAAACAGACATCAAATACCATAAGGTGCTTAAAAATCCCTTTCTACAGCTTTTGGTTGATTTGGCTCGTTGGGTGCCTCTGACAATGGACACTGTTGTTTAATTCAATGGTGTGTTTACAAATAAGTGACCCTGTATTCTGTAGTTTAGCCTATGCTTTATACTTGACATTTGTATACCTGGCAACTTTTTCCAAGTCAAATGCATGAGAGTTTCATCTCCTCATAATCAGGATTTCCCAAAACGTTCTGGTGACTTCTGATGATTTCCCATTGACTTCCTAACGCTATTGAAAATGTCCAAAGGCTAGTTTGGGTTCACTACCCGTCCCTCAAATGCAAACTGACTTGACCTTTTAGCATGTTCTGTTAAGTTAGGAGTCAAACTCAACACTAAGCGGCATTTATTGGAACATTTTCTGGGAATTGAATTTAAGTTTTGTTGTTAATGTTTTAAAGTGCCATGAAGCAAAATTTATTTCTTGCTAATTTTAAAGTTTGCTCCATAAAATTCAAGATTTCAAAATTGAGGTGCTCTTGATTAAAATTGGTGATTTTACAAGCATTTGAAGTTGGGCTATTTCGTAATTTTGGGGACAAGCATTCCAACTATTTCACTATGATTCATAAGCGCAAACTCATTTTTGTACCCAAAGTGACATCACACCATAGAATTTCGTGAATAAACACAACCCAGACCCCCGACCATTTTAGAGGCAAAATAGCCCAACTTCAAACACTCATAAAAATAATCGTGATTTTAATCACAAGCACCTCAAATTTTATATTCTTGTGTTTTTAGGGGTAAACTTTAAAATTAGCGAGAAACAAATTTCGTTTCATAGGCACTTTAAAGAACAAGTCATCTAGATTTGCGAGTCAGGCAAGAGAAATTGCCCTTGATGTGTGAGATCGATACCCACAGGCATGAGACTCATGCATAATGTGTGAGAGTCGGCAAGTGTGCATTTGGTTTTACTACACCTTTTTCAGCCAGGTAGCAAAAATCTGTCGACACTGCTAGAAAGAATACTGTAAAACTGAGGTAAATTGCCAAGTTTGGTGAACTCTACAAAGTCGCAAATTTTGCAGACATTTGTATGCTGAGGAGAAAAACAAACTTGCCCCCATCCCCCAGCTAAAAGTCTGTAAAATTTCCTGACTTTGCAAAGTAATAACTTTGCAATTTTAAATATGACTCCCAAACTTGGCTATTTTACTAATTGAAGGGTTGAAAGCAAAACTATCGTGTTTGACGGTGTGTGTTCAGAACGTACTTTAGGCCCAGTTTTATTTTTATATCTCTGACAAAAATGGAGTCCACATGTCAAAATTCAGCTAATTCCGAGCAATTTGAAATTTCGAGGCTAAATAGTAACAATACGATAGTTTCACTTTCAGCCCTTCAATTTTAAGGTGCTCTCTCACTGAGGCAGTGTTGATAGATTTAATAAAAATAATAATAATATTTATCCAGTGAGCCCACTCGTGGTTTTCAGTGGGGCCCTGCAAATAATAATATATATATAATGAAATAAAATTACCTAAAAAAATTGATATAAATATTACAATATTACAAAATGTTACAACATTAAACTAATTTTAAAATAGCTCAACAATTTTGTTACATGCATTGCCAATATCAAAATTAATGTTGAAAAAACTGGAGAGTTGGGAGGAGGCTAGTTTAAGAGGGTGAGGGGATACTAGAGAGAATTACAGTATGTTTGACCAAATTCTTCCGAGTAGTACAATTAGGAATAATAATAGGCACAGTAGTTAGGAGATTAATAATGCATATTGATTTCAGGGCTTAAATGGCTTACCCTTTGTGAATATTTCAGTCTGTTACAGGAGTGGACAGTGCTGATGATGGTAACAGCTACTGGGTTGTAAGAGGCAAAACAGACGCTCCGTGCAAACGAGGGTAGGTCAAGGTGATTCCTTTCAAACAAAAGTTCTGATTAATGGAATTAACCTGCAACACCTGTTATGACTGATGGGATCTTGCATTAAAGTGCCTATGAAGTAAAAAACTTTTTTCAAATTTACCGGTATGAAGCTTGTTGTGTCATGATTACGGAATGACAAAAGAATTTTGACAAAATCAACTAAAAGCCAAACTTTTTTTTGCCCTCCAAAGAACCTCAAAATTCACTAAAGCGTGTGCCATAAACTGGGAATGAATCTTTGAGCAGAACAATGGTGATGATGTAGGAAATGCCACTGACAACACTTGTGTCTTCTGAAGCATTTCCTATGTCACAGCTTTGTAATACAATCATTTGGCCTTGCGCAAGATGGAGACACATTTTAGCACGAAAATTTAAAACTTTCGGTTTGACTTATTCCATGTTGTGAATGTTAAATACTGCCTAAAACTTAATGTTACAAATCAGAAAATGCTTAACTATCATATCAGAACAAGAAATGTTTTACTTCATAGGCACTTTAAATGGACACTGCCACATAATTTGGATGTGAACCCAATTATGTTTGTAACAGTGGAACATTTAAAAAATGTTGCAGCTCTTCTATGAAGTACTTAATATGTGCATTGAAACTATTACAGTTGTCTATGGCAACCAGTGGTGAGGAAGAAATTGATTGCAACTTGAAAAAGTTTTGTCATTGTGTTTAGTAAAAATCACCATAAAGTAATACTAGTTACTTGACTTGTGAAAGCTATAATGGCTAGTCTGACAACTGTTGTTTCGTTGCCGCCAAGCGACTCTTCAGAGACCTTTCAGTTTCTTTTCTGTCCAAGAAATGTTTTGAAATCTACCTCTGCATGTTACACAGGCCATTCTTGTACTGTAAGAGAAAAAGTACTTGCAATTTGAGGAAACTTATTAGCAAGAATGGGCGTGACAGTACCCCATGCATTAAGAGTGATATTGACTGCTATAGACCTAGAGTTTACTCACAAAGCTATGTGAATTCAATACGGTGTGAACCTCAATGCAACATGAGTCAAAAAGTAAGACCAAATGACGACCCTGCTAGTTACTGGTTTTCATGTGATATCATCAAAATTAGCTGAGAGCACCACAAGGCTCATCTATTAGTATTTTCTACATACAGGATGGATAGACCCATTTTTGAGGATATTTCTTGCTAGAGTCTTGTTTGCTTTGCACATACCAGTACATCATTTTATTATGTAAGAGATACACAAAAGGAAACGTCAGAGGTTATCCCTGTGGAGGACGTTCCCTAAATAAAATATTTTGCAAACTATGGTAAATATACAATTATAAGATCTAAAAATCTATAATAATAATAATAATAATAATAATAATAATAATAATAATAATAATAATAATAATAATAATAATAATAATAATAATAATAATAATATTTTGCGAGGGGATCCAACTCGCCAAGGAGAGTATATAATATATAATAAACTATGATAAAAATACATAAGAAGTAAAAAGAGTTTAGCTTATTTTACAGAATATTCTTAAGGTATTCCTGGACCCTAATTTGGTCATTTTTGGACAATAGTTGAGGGTGTTATTTTTAAAGATACATTACAGATACTGCACTCATTTTAACATCACATATTCACTGAAACTTACAGATTCTGAAAAAATATTTTTCATTTTGGAAAAATTTAAGGAATGTTACGAATTACAAAAATTCTGGGGTGTGGTCATCTACAAGCAAATTCATAAGAATGATTAAATCTAAATTGGAATTTATTATTTAGCTCTGAGATTTGGAACATGATTAAAATGGACAAAAACTCAACTTTTCACGGTGGTCCGCATTGTCATTTTTATTGTTTATGTTGTAATGAGAAAAAGTCAGAAATTTTACCTTCCTAAAATTCAAGTTCTCCTCACTCATGTGCTGTTCCACTCTTGAGTGCGCACTGCGGTGAAAAGTTTCGTTTTCCTGTGTAGTTCAGCCCTGCCAAGTTTCAAACCTCAACGATACATCTTCCAGAAGTAAACTAAATAAATGTGTCCTCTGGTCGTATTTTATTAGCCTTTTTTGCCTGTAAATCGGCCATAAATTTTAGAAAATCGCTCACTTTTGATCGATGCTGTTGTGTTTCAGTGGCAGCCATGTTTTCTGTGTTCACACTAGTTAAAGCCAGCAGTAAAATGCAAAGTATTCCTCCAAGTATGGCTACATTCTCCATGTTTGTGTATCCATTTTTCCCGCGAAACCAATAACAGTGTGATATGAACGCTTCACCTAGCAACGACACCTCGCTTGCCTTTTGTCAGCATGTGTTGACAGCCATTCGATATCAAATGTGCGTGAATTTGTAGAGATTTATCGTGCTATACTGTAGAGATTTATTTTTTGAAGCGAAGAGACAGAAAGCTTTATTACACCTATAGATTTATTTATCCTGGACAGTGAGTAAAAGGGCTGCTCACACGAAGCCTTCACGAAGCCTGAGGCTCTAGACATGGTTCGCAAATATGCTTGAACATTTTGAAACTACATGTAGAAGAAACTGGTTGAATGATTCTCTCGCACGAGTTCGCCCATTGTTCATCGATCCCAATGGCTGTAAATTTTGAAGATTGATGATGTGGAGCGCAAGTCGACGGCCATAAATTTCAAAGAGTGAAAGACATGGAGCGCAAGCTACAGCTGCAGGGAATGCCAAATAGTGAACAATAGGTTTTCCTCGCCGGCATTTCTTTGCCGTTCCTTCTGGCTTCAATAGAGCTGTTCATTGTATCACGTGACGTAACCCATTCAGAATTCCAGCAAAATTAAAAATTCTTCTCATTTGTTGGTGAGCTGGTTGCAAAAAGGATGTCTTTTGCAAAGACAACAGTTTTATTTCTCCATTCTGAATGATCTCATCTATCACGTTAAAGATAGCATGATTTGACAGATCTGTCAACAATATACTCTTTGGGGAATTAAACACGAACACGCACAAGGATTTTCGTTGTACACAGTCTGTATTTTTCCCGCAAAAGAGCCCGTAGAAACCGAACTTCTCTCGCTTCTTAGTCGAAAACGCTTCGGTCCTGATCTTGAAATTTGCTGTACAGGTTGCATTTTAAGTAATCTCTCATATGTTAACAAAACGTTGTGATCTGAAAGATTCATGTCATCCTCCAGGAATACCTTAATTTACTTCTAAAAATAATGTGATAAAATTTGTATCATCCTGGAGTACACAGTTAGAATAATTTATGCAAAATGCTGTATACTGTAAAATAGATGTTTCCACTCTATATTTCAGTTTTCAAGTATGGTGTTTTGATGTTAGTAAAAGTGCCTCTCGAATTCGAATAATTATGATGAGAAATCAATAATACTGATTGCATGATCTAGATTATTTATTTCTTTACCAGACTTGATGGCGGCCGTGTTATTGTTGTGTGGTGGACCCATACTAAGTCTTGCAATTTTCAGACCATTCAGTTTCACAATAACTGTACAAGTTCTGACAAGTACTGTCGATTGCATCTACCCGTGAATGCACACGCCCAAAACATGTTTTCACGTGATGTCAAACGTCTGCGTTTTAGGTGTCAAACTTTCAAAGTTTTCCCGCCCAAATGTGAAGTTCCTTCGGTGTTCTCGTGGTTCAATTCACTGTCAACACAGTCAAGGAAAGTCAGGAAAATCCCTTCACTGATGTATATGATATATATTGAAAGTAGGACGCCTTTTTGATAATTTCTTCCTTTCTTGTTGACTAAAAACATATCCCTACAAGTAGTGAAACACTAGCTGAAACTTCACATTTGGGCAGACATTTGACGTCAAGTGACAACATATTTTAGGCATGTGCATTCACGGGTAGATGCAATCGACGGTATCATATAGCCAGCCTACCATTATTTTAACTCCCTTGTTTTTGAGTCCCAAATCAAATCAAAACTTTATTTACCCACAGATCCCATTTCACTAAATAGTGCTCTCCCATGGAGCCGTGCATTGCAAATACGATGACTATAATTTAACGATGACTATAATTTTAAAAATACTAAAATAAGAATGTATAGTTAAAAGTCTAATTTATCTACTACTCAAATTTAGACATGTTAAAAATATATGACAGTAAGTCCTAAAACTAACTTAATTAATTAATTAATTAAAGCATAAAAATTGTTTAAACTAGTGGCCCATTAATTTAAAAATAGTAAAATAAGAATCTATAGTTAAAAGTGTAATTTATCTTCTACTCAAATTTAGACAAGTTAAAATATATTACAGTAAGTCCTCGTGCATTCAGACTTGTTTTTTCATACAGTACGGCTCAAAAGTAAATTACCAGTTGGGTCACGTTTCCTGTGTGCTGTGATTCACTTGTGCAGGAACGCCGGAAGTGAGCTTTGTGGATGAAACACGACGACATAGAATAAAATGATGACAAAGAAAAACCAAGCTCAAATTTAGACTTGGCCTTCCCGTGGAACGCCCGAGTAATAATCAAGAAATTTCACCAAATTGGAGCAGAAAGTCTCTATTATTACAAGTTTGTGATTCAGTATCAGAACAATCTAACAATCTACCCATCTGAAACCTTTGATCAGTTGGGAAATCATAGAGTTAACTTGATATGTACAGAAAAAGGCAGGAGTGCACTGTAGTGAACAAGCTTGATATCTCGGTTTACAATAATGCACAGAAGCTATACACCTATCAGTTGCAAGCGTATGTGAGAAGCTTTATTATTCTGTCATTCATGATTGAAGTTACATTACATCATTTGTACAGTTCTGTACACAACTCACATAAATTTTCATTGTGAAGAAATGGATTTCCCCTTTTCCCTGCAGGAACCCTGTTAAGTGTGGCAGCACATTAAGATTACAACACTTGGCGACCAAACGCAATCTTCATAGTCACTACTTCCAGTCACCAATCTCACACAACCAGGAAGTGAGTGCCTTTGGTGAGAATGGACAAGGCGATGAAGGCGATCACTGGTCAGTTGTTTGTGGGACAAAGTTTTGGGAAAGACAGGATAAAGTCAGATTCAAGCATTCAGCAACTAAAGTGTAGGTGACTCCTACTTGACTGTCACTGCATAAGCTGTGAAAAGAATAGGTAGTACCTTATTCTCTTAACAAAATTAATGATTGAATGCTGAACCCCAGATGTGATGATGTTTGACAGGGAGAAGGCACAATCAACCTCATACCCAGGGTAGACCTGCATTCCCCTTGACCAGCGGTTGAGAAACAAGCAACCCAGGAAAGCTCTGATTTGAAGTCTGAAAATATTGGACTTCTGGCTGAAGTACGCATGCTTATGGTTCAGCACCGCATAAAAGTTCTGTTTTACATCCTTTTATTTGAATTGTTTGGAAAAGCCAATCAGAATCGTAAACCTATCAGATCTTTCAATACTCACTTGTTTCTTCACGCCTGTGCAGTACGGAGCGAAGACTCGAGGGTTGAGAATGAGGCAGAATGTGAAATTTAAAAAAAACTTAAAATTTGCTAATTTGTATTAGAATGCCCTTTTAATTTCAACCTGTCACCTTGAAAGCTATTAACAGAATAGGCATTATTGTCTTAACAGTTGACACTTCACAATTCACACTTGACAATTTTCTTAATGTTGTGTGACAGGGACAAGGCAGAATGTGAAATAAACACTTAAAATTTGATTGAATCAATTTCAGGACCTCCTTTTAATTTGATATGGCTTAAATTACTAGGGATAATTATTTATAATGTGAACCTGAGGAATTGGCAACCTTAGCAAAACTTAAGTCACTGTTATTTCTTTAAGGTAATTACCATGGTGATAGACTATGAGTAGTACCTCTTTCGCTGCTTAGATCATCAAGCTTTGAGCAAAAACCAAAACTAAGGATGTGAGGGGGAGAGCATGCTCCCTCTCTTGTCCAGATTTCACACAGCAATCTTTTCTCACGCTGACAAACTAAGCTGTGAAAGAGGGACTACTTGTATTCTACAATGGTGACCCAAATGATTACAGCTTGGAGTACATTCCTTAACTTCCTTCTTCTTTTCCTGTAGTTATCTGCATGTGACGGGAGACCAGTTTGGCCGCCCCATACATGGTCAAAGGGAAATTAGTGGATATACCTATCCTGAGACAGGAAATGAGTGGAAAGCAATGGTAAGAAAAGTGAAAGACAAAGTATAAGTGATAAATATTGTTAGAATTAATACCGTATTTACCCGTGTATAAGTTGACCTTTTACAGCCTAAAAATCGGTCCGAAAAATCGCCCTCGACTTATACATGGGTCAAAAACTGAGATAAAAAAAGTTCAGGACAAATTAGCATAATAATTGTCTCATATGTCGACAAACATCCACTTTTATACGGTACAAGTGACGAGATCTTTTCCCTGAGCCACTTGCGCAGTTCAAGTTAAAACACTTTAAGATTTATCTCCTAACATAAAGCTGAATGTAGTAGATACTCACTGGCACAATTCTGGAATAAAGAACTGATATTTGTTACCAATAAAGTGGCAAGTCCGCTCAACGAAAGCCACATTTCTATTGTAGCTTCGAACGTTCACTGGCACTTTTCCCCAGTTATTAGTTACCAGTACCCAACCAACCTACATGTAGTAGCTAGCTCAGTTACCAAGTTCCCAGGCAGCGAGGCAATTTGTTTATCGAGGCATTTTCAAAGTTTCTTGAGCTTCTTTGGCATTTAGCCTGTCTTCTAAACCTGCTTTACAACTCTCCACAACGATAAAGATTTGTTAAGGATTAATATGTTTGATTTTGTGAGCTTTTTAAAAAAATTATGAAGAAAATGCTGCTTATACACGTGTTGCTAAAACACGCTTAAACGCTCGCATACACGCAATAATAAACTTTACGTCCAAACTTGCTGTGATTTTTTTCGTGTAACCATCGTACCTGAAAGAAAATTCTAAGAGATATAAGATAAGTTTTTCAAGAAAATTCTGAAGCAGAAATAAGAAAAGCTTATTTTTTGGCTCCAAAATAGGGGGTCGACTTATACACGGGATCGACTTATACACGGGTAAATACGGTAAGAGTCTCTTCCAGATCAAATACATGTACTGCTTAACATCAAATACACCACAGCGAAGTATGCTCAACAGCGCTCTTATTAATACCTATTCTTGTATTTCACAAAGGTTTTCAGACTCAAAGGTTAGAACCTTATACAGTATCTAAACAGTACCACTGGGACATTCTTCTTCTTCTTTTTTGCCAACTTTGCAAAGAAAGATGCACAAAGCATTTCTTTTGACCCACCTCACACTGTGGACCATTCTTATACATGTAGCTATCTGAGCTGTCTGTATGGAAACAATTGTCACAAAACATACCGTATTTCCTCGAATAAGCATCCAGGCACTTATTTAAAATTTCTTTTAAAGAGGGGTGCTTATTCAAAGGAGGTGCTTAATTAAGGGGGAGCTTATTACGAAATGAACTGTAATTCTAGTTTGGCTATGCTCATGAAAGAACTCTGCAAGTACAAGGAAACAGAAATAACTCAGTGAGACTTACGCCGAAGACTGTTCTCCTACATGCACTAATGCCGCTGTAGTTGAAGCTTAGCAAAGCGCAAATAAAGTAACAATGGAAACTAGTTTTCCTTGTCTCCCTTCTATTTTCAGAAAGTGAGGGAGAAGGGAGAAGGGCGCTTATTCCAGGGAGGCGCGTATTTCCTATTGTAGCAGAGGGGATGGGCGCTTACAGTATTTGGGGAGGGCGCTTATTCCAGGGAGGCGCATATTTGCTATTGTAGCCAAGGGGATAAGCGCTTACAGTATTTGGGGGAGGGCGCTTATTCCAGGGAGGCGCGTATTTGCTATTGTAGCAGAGGGGATGGGCGCTTACAGTATTTGGGGGAGGGCGCTTATTCCAGGGAGGCGCATATTTGCTATTGTAGCCAAGGGGATCAGCGCTTACAGTATTTGGGGGAGGGCGCTTATTCCAGGGAGGCGCGTATTTGCTATTGTAGCCGAGGGGATGGGCGCTTACAGTATTTGGGGTAGGGCGCTTATTCCAGGGAGGCGCGTATTTGCTATTGTAGCCAAGGGGATAAGCGCTTACAGTATTTGGGGGAGGGCGCTTATTCCAGGAAGGCGCGTATTTGCTATTGTAGCCGAGGGGATGGGCGCTTACAGTATTTGGGGAAGGGCTCTTATTCCAGGGAGGCGCGTATTTGCTATTGTAGCTGAGGGGATGGGCACTTACAGTGTTTGAGGGAGGGCGCTTATCCCAGGGAGGCGCGTATTTGCTATTGTAGCAGAGGGGATGGGCGCTTACAGTATTTGGGGGAGGGCGCTTATTCCAGGGAGGCGCGTATTTGCTATTGTAGCCAAGGGGATAAGCGCTAACAGTATTTGGGGGAGGGCGCTTATTCCAGGGAGGCGAGTATTTGCTATTGTAGCTGAAGGGATGGGCGCTTACAGTATTTGGGGGAAGGCGCTTATTCCAGGGAGGCGCGTATTTGCTATTGTAGCCGAGGGGATGGGCGCTTACAGGGAGGCGCGTATTTGCTATTGTAGCCGAGGGAATGGGCGCTTACAGTATTTTGGGGAGGTTGCTTGTTCCAGGGAGGCGCGTATTTGCTATTGTAGCCGAGGGGATGGGCGCTTACAGTATTTGGGGGAGGACGCTTATTCCATGGAGCCGCGTTTTTGCTATTGTAGCCGAGGGGATGGGCGCTTACAGTATTTGGGGGAAGGCGCTTATTCCAGGGAGGCGCATATTTGCTATTGTAGCCGAGGGGATGGGCGCTTACAGTATTTGGGGAAGGGCGCTTATTCCAGGGAGGCGAGTATTTTCTTTTGTAGCCGAGGGGATGGGCACTTACAGTATTTGGGGGAGGGCGCTTATTCCAGGGAGGCGTGTTTTCCTATTGTAGCAGAGGGATGGGCTCTTACAGTATTTGGGGGATGGCGCTTATTCCAGGGAGGCGCGTATTTGCTATTGTAGCCGAGGGGATGGGCGCTTACAGTATTTGGGGGAAGGCGCTTATTCCAGGGAGGTGCGTATTTGCTATTGTAGCCGAGGGGATGGGCGCTTACAGTATTTGGGGGAGGGCGCTTATTCCAGGGAGGCGCGTATTTGCTATTGTAGCCGAGGGGATGGGCGCTTACAGTATTTGGGGGAGGGCGCTTATTCCAGGGAGGCGCGTATTTGCTATTGTAGCCAAGGGGATAAGCGCTAATAGTATTTGGGGGAGGGCGCTTATTCCAGGGAGGCGAGTATTTGCTATTGTAGCTGAAGGGATGGGCGCTTACAGTATTTGGGGAAGGCGCTTATTCCAGGGAGGTGCGTATTTGCTATTGTAGCCGAGGGGATGGGCGCTTACAGGGAGGCGCGTATTTGCTATTGTAGCCGAGGGAATGGGCGCTTACAGTATTTTGGGGAGGGCGCTTGTTCCAGGGAGGCGCGTATTTGCTATTGTAGCCGAGGGGATGGGCGCTTACAGTATTTGAGGGAGGACGCTTATTCCATGGAGCCGCGTTTTTGCTATTGTAGCCGAGGGGATGGGCGCTTACAGTATTTGGGGGAAGGCGCTTATTCCAGGGAGGCGCATATTTGCTATTGTAGCCGAGGGGATGGGCGCTTACAGTATTTGGGGAAGGGCGCTTATTCCAGGGAGGCGAGTATTTTCTTTTGTAGCCGAGGGGATGGGCGCTTACAGTATTTGGGGGAGGGCGCTTATTCCAGGGAGGCGTGTTTTGCTATTGTAGCCGAGGGATGGGCGCTTACAGTATTTGGGGGATGGCGCTTATTCCAGGGAGGCGCGTATTTCCTATTGTAGCCGAGGGGATGGGCGCTTACAGTATTTGGGGGAAGGCGCTTATTCCAGGGAGGCGCGTATTTGCTATTGTAGCCAAGGGGATGGGCGCTTACAGTATTTGGGGGAGGGCGTTTATTCCAGGGAGGCGCGTATTTGCTATTGTAGCCGAGGGGATGGGCGCTTACAGTATTTGGGGGAGGGCGCTTATTCCAGGGAGGTGTGTATTTTCTATTGTAGCCAAGGGGATGGGCGCTTACAGTATATGGGGGAGGGCGCTTATTCCAGGGAGGCGCGTATTTGCTATTGTAGCCGAGGGGATGGGCGCTTACAGTATTTGGGGGAGGGCGCTTATTCCAGGGAGGCGCGTATTTGCTATTGTAGCCGAGGGGATGGGCGCTTACAGTATTTGGGGGAGGGCGCTTATTCCAGGGAGGCGCGTATTTGCTATTGTAGCCGAGGGGATGGGCGCTTACAGTATTTTGGGGAGGGCGCTTATTCCAGGGAGGCGCGTATTTGCTATTGTAGCCGAGGGGATGGGCGCTTACAGTATTTGGGGGAGGGCGCTTATTCCAGGGAGGCGCGTATTTGCTATTGTAGCCGAGGGGATGGGCGCTTACAGTATTTGGGGGAGGGCGCTTATTCCAGGAAGGCGCATATTTGCTTTTGTAGCCGAGGGATGGGCGCTTACAGTATTTGGGGGAGGGCGCTTATTCCAGGGATGCGCGTATTTGCTATTGTAGCCGAGGGGATGGGCGCTTACAGTATTTGGGGAGGGCGCTTATTCCAGGGAGGCGCGTTTTTGCTATTGTAGCCGAGGGGATGGGCGCTTACAGTATTTGGGGGAGGGCACTTATTCCAGGGAGGTGCGTATTTGCTATTGTAGCCGAGGGGATGGGCGCTTGCAGTATTTGGGGGAGGGCGCTTATTCCAGGGAGGCGCGTATTTGCTATTGTAGCCGAGGGGATGGGCGCTTGCAGTATTTGGGGGAGGGCGCTTATTCCAGGGAGGCGCGTATTTGCTATTGTAGCCGAGGGGATGGGCACTTAGAGTATTTGGGGGAAGGTGCTTATTCCAGGGAGGCGCGCATTTGCTATTGTAGCCGAGGGGATGGGGCTTGTAGTATTTGGTGGAGGGCACTTATTCCAGGGAGGCGCGTATTTGCTATTGTAGCCAAGGGGATGGGCGCTTGCAGTATTTGGGGGAGGTCGCTTATTCCAGGGAGTCGCGTATTTGCTATTGTAGCCGAGGGGATGGCTTCTTACAGTATTTGGGGGAGGGCGCTTATTCCAGGGAGGCGCGTATTTGTTATTGTAGCCGAGGGGATGGGCGCTTATTCCAGGGAGGCGTGTATTTGCTATTGTAGCCGAGGGGATGGGCGCTTACAGTATTTGGGGGAGGGCGCTTATTTGAGCATGGGCGCTTATTCCAGCTGGAAATACGGTACACAGTGTTGTGGCGTCTTAACACGCTTTCTGTCTCTGTTTCAGGAGGGAATTTATGTGAAGCCTTCTTCAGACTAGCATGCAGTAGGGACCAGATTAGCTGCTGTGAAGAGAGGCCATGCTCACTATTTCTAGTTGAATTCTTGCTAGTGGAACTAAGTTTAGATAACCAATTTTATAAACTATTCGTAACTTTTACACCTTGGTTTTCAGTATTTTGAACACAGAACATTGTTGTAAGGACTCGAGGAATAAAAAAAATTAACCAAATGATGAGTTGTTATGTAGATTATGAAAATGTGAGAGCAAGGGTCTGCCTTTCTGGCACAAGCTGCATAGTTGCTCTTTGAACAACTACAAACTCGGCGTTGCCTGGATACACAAGAGAAACTATAATCTGTTGATTATTTTAAACAAAGTTACGCTCTTGAGAGCAATCACAAGTCTTCTTTATTCAAGGTTATTTTATGATAGTACTGTAGTTGGAAAAGAAAAGTACGGCGAGCAGAGGAGTCCTCTTTGACGCTTGTTGTTTTAAATCACCGTACGTGATCAAACTACATACATACGATCGTTTTGCACTGCTGTTGAAAGCCCATCCGTGACATTTGTCGATATCCTTCGTGCGAGGTCTCCAGAAAGCGAAGCTTTCAAATAGGACTCCTCTGCTCCCTGTGAAAGAAGTAATTTAAGTACACGTCCTCAACTGCTGCAGAATCTTGTTACTATATTCGTATCGGAGCAAAAGCCTTCGATCTTGGAAGTGTGAAACATTTCAGCGGTATAATAATTTCAGCTTGCACGAGCACGCCCAGCTTCAAGCAGCCGGTGACATGCGTCTCAGAGAACGTCATGTTGTAGAATAACACGCACACGTGAGCAACGCCCTGATCATCCTGCTCTACACACGATGGCCAAGGCTCTGTATCTGTTAAGAGAGAGGGTGGGGTGAGCTATGGTAGGAATGATAAATATTTGCTTTGTCCTCTCTTATTTGACACTGGGTTGCCTTAAAGTTGCTATGTTGCCCTTAAAAATGTAGGCAAGAATCACCACAAGCTCTACAAAAATGGATGGGAAGAAAGCCCTCAGTGCCTGCTGATTAACTGTTTAATTGCTGAAGCAATAAACCCTTTCTGGCAAAAATCTTGCGATAAATACGCAAAAAAACAAAAATCAATTTCTTGATTTTCTACCTTTTCAACAATTTTTGCTTGTCTCCTGTTTCCCTGGAAAAATGTTTGTTTCGTAATATCATTCTCCTCATTTTAAACGTCTTGAACGCCTGGAAAACCCCGGCATTTTTTTTACCTTCAATGCAATTCCTCCCTAAAATTCGGTAAAAGAAGTGTGAAATATCATTTCATAAAAGAGTCAGTACCTGTATAAGTATCATCGATGTACAGTTTACCACCCAGGGTGAGTGTAAATTTTACGTCCTAAATACAAATTTACAACACGTGAGTATCTGCTTTGTTTGGTATTACTAAATAAAGTTAGATTTGACTATTATTTTAACTTTTGAAACTTCACCAGGACTTTCTTTGGGTGGGGGTAGGAGGATAGGACTTCTTGGGACTTAGAGATCTGTTGTTAAAGCAATGCACGTATGTAATATTCTATGGAACTTGTCTTTTTAAAAACCACGTTTAATACACTATTTATATTCTCCGTATTGAACTGGATCTAGCACGAAGTGGAGGCTATTGCTGGGGATACAATGAAAAGATTCCCCCGTTTAAGCCTCGTGTGCACGCTAGTTCCAGCTCATTACGGACAATACGAATAAGGTGTATTTGAGACCTGCAACCACTTGATGTCATGAAATACAAAATCTCTGCGCGAGGGAGCTACAAAAGAGAAGTTGGCGACCAGTGATACTCAGAGTTTTCTATACTGAAATGTTATTTGCATGACGTTTTCAACTAAAATTTTCGATTTTAGTAATGACTGCCAACAAGTTAGAATGAATTTGTTTTATAAGAGTGGATGGTTCCTCTAATGGTCAAAGTCTATACCAGTTTATATTACAGACTAGACAGCTTCAAACCATACCCCTTGGGAAGGAACGTACTGCTGTTTACGTTATGTGGAGCACTATCCCCGAACATCATTTGAAACTGATTGTTAACTGAGGATATTAAGGGATTTGAACACCTGTCTGGCTTGGTGGAGGATGAGCGGAGGGGAGGAATTTTAACAAGCTTCGCATTTCAGTTCACTGCTGAATAGAAAATGTCTTCATCTTACATTCTGTTTAGGGACGCTTGTGACATTAACACAGGCTACAGGAAAAAAAATAACGAGAACAAGCATGAGGTTAATTTATGTGAACATGACAAAGTGGTCGGCCAAACCCCCAAAAGGAGGGAAGGTATTATTAAGGGGAATGAGGCTCTTGCGTAGTTTGAGTGAGAGCGAGAGAGCAAGAGTCTAAAGGCTGAACCAAGTTTCTATTGTGATCCCAAAACATCATCCCTATAAGTAAAAACGTAGATAGTTTGCACTATTCCAGTATCCCATTTTGGAAAAAAATACCTCACGCGGCAATCCCCTAATGAAGGCTAAAAGGACATAACATTGGTATTCTGCCAGTATATTCAATCAAAATAAATACCTGTCTGTTCAAATCTTTTATAGTTTTCGATTAATCCATCTCGGGCAACCTTAAAGCGACACCTAAACAGCTCAGTTAACATTTGTATCGATTGACCCTGATGGGGTGCCAAAATTCCACAACTTTCATTCCTAAACAAGACGTCGAGTGCCGCCGCGTCTTCCATAACATATAACAGTGCTCCCTTCAATCGTAGCTAATTCAAAATAAGTTTTATATATAATCAAGTCATTACTGGGTCAGACAGAAGTAGCCAAACCGTGCACCTATTTTATATAAATTTTTCAGTTGAAAACAGCAGAAAAGAGAGGCTGGAAGTCTTTTGATCTTGGGGATATAAATACCTAGTAAAACAAAAAGCGCCTCAGAAAGCACCGTAAACTGTAGGTACATGTTGCATGATAAATACAGGTCACATGGGCAAGCATGTTTTCGCGTGCTCTGTTCTGTAATGAAGCCTTGCTAGTTTACATCTTAGAAATGGACGTTGTTCAGTTGTTTACTCACCAAGATCGTTGAAGTCGAATAAAGAGATGGGCTGACAACAACTGCAACTAGAATTGCTACACTCACAACTATCCATGGACGGCAAACTGGAACCAAGCGAATTTCCTGCAAAAACATGCAGAAATAATTCTTCAACGCCAGTCACGAGATCAGTCGATCAGGACAAGATATGCGTACGACTTACCGATTACGCTCAGCCTGAATGCCGTGACGGCAGCAAAAAGCGCACAGCCACCAGCCAAAAGAAAGAAGAACCTCCTTTGATACATGAACATGATGAAGGGAAATTATCTCAGCAAAGAATCCTGCGCGATCGTTCAATTCTCGATATATTTCCGGTTGACCTTTAAGCGTTAGGTGAGACAAGGGGTGGTGGGTGGGGAATTTATATCACAGTTACATCTTTCCAAACGGTACCGGTGAGAGATGGAGATGGGTAGGGGGAGATGTAGTCAATCGAACGTTCGGAAATCGAATATTAAAACTCGTGGACTGAAATCGAACAACAAAATTTGTGTGAGTTCAATTTCCGAACTTCTTGATAGAGGTCGGTTGCCGAACTCAAACACTATCCAATTGTGTTGTGTTCGGTGAATATATTCGCCTCAAATGTTGTATGGTGGCATCTCTCCTTGAATATCACTACAAATATCTTCACGTACCAAGTAACCGAAGCATTTACAGACCACAAGGACTTAACCAGTTCACGGTGAAGATGACCTAATTGTCCGTGCTCATAACAGAATTATTAGCGGACTAGCTCGGAAGAGCGAAGCTTCATAGCATATAGTAGGGTTTTTTTCAGTTCGTTGTGGGTGATACATTGGACCACATAACTATTAATGGCAGTACGTTTTGCTGTAGGCCTACGTTAGCTGAATAAAATAGCTCTCGCAGTGTAAAACATGAATGCAGGGGGAAGGGGACTGATGAACGGCAGGAGCCCATGTTAACGGGGAACTTTGCAACAACGTCGAACCTTCAAACTAGGAAAATCCTGGTGCTTAGCTTGATTCTGCACAAACTACAATCGTGGAAAATATCTTGGGACAAAATTGCACTTGTGGCTCTTTACACACGCGCCAAACACATATTCGCGCGAGATTCAAAGTGTACATCGCCGGCCCCTTCCACACCCCACATGCAATGTTGAAAACGTGTACTCACACTGAATTTTCCTGACCTTCAACATTGTATTGAGTGGGAAAATTGCGACCTGTAACAGACTTTAAAAATACAGTACTGTTCTGGGAGCAATGGTCAAATAGTCGTTAATTACCAGTTTTGCTGCATGACTGTAACAAGGAATTTTGTCGACGATTGTTGATTAAGAGGATAAAAGACGATGTCACGCGGGGTATACCAAACAGCTAGTACCAGCATGGCTGCTGAAGGAATTCAAACAAGGTGATTAGGTATAGGTTTATTTTAATTTTCGTTTATCAAAGTCTTTTGTGTAGAAGCACCAAATAAAGCCTTTTTAGATTTACGGTACAAATACAGTAGTCACCAGACGGACAAGGAATTGGAACAAATTGCTTCAGAATAAACAAAAAGTAGCAATAAATTTTACTGCCTCACTCATCAGCGTCATCGATAAGGTGGCTGGTACCAGTTTTCAGCTTTTTCACTACGTAAACTTTGAGAGAAACGGACGCAAAGGAAAACCGAGGCCGTAAGGAAAGTTTTGCAAGATTAAATTATAAATTTAGTTGTTGACCGAAAATAACTATTATAAAGTCATCAGATGTTACCATAGCAACGGTACTTAAGGGTTATTCAGAGCTTCATTTAAGCTTCTGGCACTTATAATTTGAAAGTAATTCGGTGACCCCCTATTTTTTTCACGTGATTACTTTAACCATTTGAAAAGGAAACTGCAAAATGTTGTTAAAAATTTTCTATCTAGCGGATTTTTTATAAACGCGAGAAAAGGCAATTTATGAGTAGTGTAAAATTTCTCTGATAGAATTTTCTTGAATTTTGTGTGACGTTTCCTCTTTACAAGACAAAAATGTTGAAACAATAAAAAGAGGGGGTCACCGGGCTCGTTTTCTTGCAAAAACCTTCGTGAGTTGAGCAATTTCCACGCGCGTTTTCGCGCATTCTAAAGATCGATATTTGCTCATGCGCTTTGCTGACTGCCGCCAACCATTACGCGTACACGCGCGAGCACCTACAGTAGTCTTGTTTGCAGTCCACGCGCTGAGTTGATGTCAGTACGGTGGAGTTTAAGAGTCCACAGTTGCTGTTTTTACTGTTTGGCCGAGCGTTTGGGCTCACTTAAAACAATTTCTCCACAACTTGTGGCATAACTAAGCATGTTTATGTTAAATAACGCCAAGGGAAAGCGTGGAATTGACTAAATTGCTCGCAGAACACCTGAGAACACGTCAACTGCATGCAATTCTCACACAAATGCGGATATGATTCGCCGCAAACAACAGGAGATGGTGAGGCATAGAAATAATAGAATGTTGAGATGTATTACCTGTAAGTAAAATTGAAGTGCTATCCCACTTTTGCAGTTTTACAATTACTTTCCGGCTACTTCTCCTCCTGGTTCCCGACACAATCGATCGCAGTAGAGGTGGGAATTATCTCTTTGGAACTTTAATATGCATTATCAATCTCCAGAAACAAATTTTCCTATGTAAATTGAATTAAATTAAGTCGATCGAGTACATACGGCCTCAGATAAAGGCGAATTTCTTTTTGAAGAGGACACTAAACGTAGCCTTGCTCGAAGAAAACCTCGCGCCGCCATATTTGTTTTTGTTTATCCCGTTCTTCAAATCTCGCGCGTATAAGGTGTGACGCGCGCGCTAGTGGCCAGACTCTCCACACGAGTAAAACCGGTACCAGCCACCTTAAAAGAAATAAAATGAAGTGTCCTCAGGTTTTACATGTGACCGTTTTCCAACAAATACCGGAAGCTTTGCTGGATAGCTTCCTACCGGTGGAAAAACAAAATCGTTAACATGCAGAATTAGTAAAGTCACACCTCCCCCATCAGTGCCATGCCATTACCTCCCTGCCTTTTCGGAAAACCGGTGACAAATGCACAATACTCCCCTTTTACTGATCAGAACTGTATGTCAAAGAAATCGGCAGAGGAGATCGATAGATAAAATGGTAAGTTAATCAAGCTGTTGATGACCAAGTTTGCCTCGTTACACATTCGATTCTGGACTTCCCAGTGAATTGAATGTGGTCCTGATTTCGGCACAGAAAGAAAATAAAAGCAGCACCGTAAAATTTAATATTTTGGATTTATGAGACAAGAGAGTTGGGGTGGTGGGGAGTGGGAATCAAACTCTTCAAAACACTGAAGGACAGTTGCAAATCATTTTTTGTTTTTCCCATTAAAGATGAAAGTAGGCTCGATAACTAGCCGCTGTTCGGGAAAACGAGACCCGTCGGACTTGAGAGAGTTGCTGAAATGGAGATTAAGATGAGGGACGCTCGTAAAGAGACTTCAATGATAGTTCCCTCCAGCCTTATTAAAATTCAAGAGAGTCTCTTCATCAAAATATTTCTCCCAGTCCCCTTTCAAGACATAAGTAAGAGTCATCTTATTTGCTCAGTTTTATATCTTTATTTTAACACTTCACACTTTTACAATGATGTGTTTCACAGTTGTATTGACGTAAATGATACAACTGGCCCAACACAAATGAAGACGATAAGATATTTCAAAAGGAAAATTAACGATAAAAACGTTACTTGACGTTTCGACGACCTCATGTCATCATTGTCGAATGTAGAGAAATTAACATAATTGAAAAAAACGGAAACGAAACTCTAGTTGTAAAAGAAACAAGAAATATAATGATTACCCTGCATCACATGATCGTAATACAAATCAATTCCACTTAAATTTATTCTTTCTTTAAACTAAATTTCATCATCTACCAAACTTATATGATCCACACACTTCCCCAATTTTTATAGTCTAGTACTAAAAGATTAGACTAGGTCGTAATACTTCGTGCACCAAAATGAAAAAGCGCATAAAGTAAGTTCCCCAAAATAATAAACCAGTTGTACCTGATCTTGTTCTCTGTTGTTACAGTATCTGATGCTACCTCCTTAATTTACTGGGTCCAGCTCCATTTTGTAAAAAAAGAGTCCTTGCAGTCCAAATAAGCCTTAAAAAGGCTGTGCTCTTATTTTAATATAATGCAAGCTGAGGAATACAGTGATGTTTCAACCCAACCACCCCATCCCCCTTTGTTTGTGCTATGCGTTTACCTTTGAATTCAGCTTTCCATAGTGTTTACTTAAGCTAAAATCGCTCTAACAGAACTGTCTTTTTTTTTCTAGAAGGTTGCAGTGGAGCCAAAGCTTGACCAAACTCGTCAGTCGTCGATGAACTGAGTTGATCAAATTTGGGCCAAGAAATAAAATGCTTAGTGAATTTTTTTTCACTTTCTAGCGATTACAAGTGCAAAACTTGCAATATCTACTCTTATATCGATGCTGTCTCTAAAGGTACCATTAAAAGAGGCATGAAACTAATTTCTCTTACACGAGATCTTTGAAACTACCGAGTCAGACGAATGTTATTGATTCACGCGGTCGAATTTACCTGCTGAATGTTTTCACATTCAATTACATTGAAAACGATAGTGGAAAAAAAATTCGAACCAACTCTGGCGTCACTTCATTGTTATTATAGTTAATCACTTTCTTGTTTCCTTTAGAGAATGTTTTGATTCTTTTAACCTCATCTCCAAAGTCGACAAACCTCTGAAAGTAAATTTTTTGATTGCATTTAAGTAGTTACGAAGTCAATTACTAATTACTTCGTAACTAGCTAACTTAAAAATTCCGAAACTCGCACAACAAATTATTGTAATATCAAATGATACAGATTCATGCAATTTTCCTTAGTCATAGAGTAGGTTTTATTAAGCCAGTAATTTGTCATTGTTATTATAGTATTCGACTGATTGATTGTTAGTTATTGCTAAAGGCTTTTGTGTGTCAACGTATTGCGCTTCAAAATAACAAACTCCTATTGAATTTTAATAACCAGTTTTGCTTAGAGATTAGATTATTGAAAAGTAGTGGAACGGAACCGCTTAGCAATGTCTGAGTTAATTACCTATCACTTTGAAAGGCTGTAAGCTGAGGCACAAACTCCATACCAGTGTTTATTTTCTTAAGTTGTTTCATAAAATGTCTCCACTTCGTCCGGTTGAAAGTAGTGGGTTCCTGCCAGGAATGTTTGGGTGAAGGTGCTGCCATAGCTGTACCCGCTTGGTGCACTGTAGGAGTAGCCAAGGTTTGTGAATGAATTTGTGTTTGATGATGCGTAGTCGGATATGTAAATATCGTGTCCCCCGCCGAATGCAGGTCCTCTGTCTGAGCAGCCGTAAATAGCATGACTGTAAGAACTGGAACCCTCTGCTCCTGGCGCAGACAGTTTAACCGGCGCCCAGCCTGGCTTGTTGACGAGTGAAAACAGAAACGGTTTGGAATCGTAGTACCAGCTACAACTGGAAACTTAAAAGGAAAAGATACAGAGAGTAAACATTTAACATATTTCCGATGTTTGTTGCAAATGGAAATTTAGCTCGCTTCTTTACACGCGGTTATACAGGTGAAGGATGCGAGGTTAAACTTATCAAGAACTAAACATAAAAATTAAATAATTAAATAAACAAATAAATAAATAAATTAATTAATTTAAATGAATTCCTCTCTAAAATGATTTAACAAATAGAAGAAAGCCTTTGCGCTGCTTTGTTCTGTTAAGAGTGGATGTCAGTAAAAATCGAAGAAAATTGCAAAAATGTGGCCACGGTCAAAAAAATCGATTTCGCTCATACTTTGTCAGTTTGAAGGCCTAAATAAGTAATTGAAGGATACAAGGTTAGTTTCTTGAAATATTCGATATAACGGCAGAAAGCCACGAAAAACGGTCATTCTACCAGAAGCTTGGATTTCATCTCGCGAGAACTCGAAAATTTACACTTTTCATCTTTTCGCTACACAGACGTTTACATAGCTATGAATCTTTCTTAATCATAATTGAATACATTGATTCTTCTTGTGTCAAAATATAGTACGTTTTACAATATCTGCTCATTTGTGAGCAAATTGAGCCCCGATTAACTAGACACACTTTTCTCATTTACCCAAAAGTCAAAACAATCCAAATTCAGCGAGGTAAAAAGCTGACCGGTAGTGCCTCAAATCCTCTGATATTTTAACCAAAGACAATTCAGTCATTGGTTTTTGTGTCTATAGTTTCAAATCTTTAGGATCTACTAGCACTTTTGCACGAACGCCGCACAAAGCTCGATAAAATTACAATGCAGCGCCGTTGAAATCTACAACTTAACACTGACAATCGACAAGAAGGTAAATTAACTCCTCGGCCAAAGTTTGTACATTAGAAAAGGAGGTTAAATATTTTTAACGCTTTGAAACGTTTTAAAAAAAATATGATGATGTTAAATATTGTCTACGCAGGTTTACAAACTAAAAAACATGAAGAAACACAAAAATTGAAACTACCTCACGCGCTCTACTATCTGTGTTACACACGAGGACTTAGCTACAATTGGTACAATAACAAACACATGTCAGATGTTTACGTTATTTAAAACAAGTCTTATTGTAAGATATGTTACTTAACGATGTGCCAGATTCCCCAGTTAACTTGCTGAAATAAAAAGAAAACTAGTTTAGTAGTATTTCAAACTCGATGAGAAGCTTTACACCGTCGATAGCCGATATGAAAGTAAATGTTCCCACGTCAAAAGCAAATATTGCATCGTTCTCTAAATACACAAATCTACTTATCCATATCTCTGTAACATCACATCTATAACCAGAGTTTATTCTTGTGAAATCACAGATATACCGAGCAGTGATGTTTTGTTCTTTCTTGAGTTTTGTCGGTGCGATTTGCGGCGCAGACGAACGCACCTCCTCAACTTCCGTCACACTGCTCACGCAGTGTAATAACGATATAAAACAGCATTAAAAGTCCTTGGAATTTTCCGGAATTGAAACAGAAGTCATTTTGACAAGATTGCGTGTTTTCAAAAGCCGACGAATTTAATGGAGATGACTATTTGCCCGTCTCATTGTGTCAGGTTAGGCATAAAAGTAATTTTCGCTCTTTTCTGGAAGTTATTTCGGGTCACTCGGAAGGAGCTAGCCGTGTGGGCCCATATAAATGTCGTAGTTCAATTTTATCCTTGGATCAATTTTTATTTTCTTTTGTTCTTGTGTATGGTGCTGTATGGAAATAAGTATCACATTAAAGTGCACATGAATCGAAAATTAGCCACCAATTTCTTTTACATAGCTTATATTTCCCATCTTTCATTTCATTCGATTCCCTCCTTTTCGTGAAGAGAATTCGCTGTTTCTAGGCTCTTACCGATAGTGCTAGCACTTTTTTTGGCATTATTTGGCTTCGCGAGCATTTTTTTTTTCACATTTTATCCCAAAAAGCACTGCTAGCATTATTTTGGATTTTCGACTATTTGTATAATTTTGTGTTAAAAAGCACAATTTGACTTTATTCATGTCGTCCAAAGCCGCATTTTGCCCTCATTTTAGTCAAAGGAGCCGAGGAGGCCTGGGGAAAAGGTTTGATAGGTCAGCGGTTACCTTCTAGAACCCTTTCTATCACACTCGTCCCCAATCTCGTACCTAGAGTCCTCAGGCTCTTTGGCCAGTGGTTAGTCGCCAGGAGAGAGTCTGGGATAATAGACCGCCATTTTCCCAGAAAAATCTGGGGTAAAACAATGGAAGCCGTTACGGGCCAGCTAATCAAAAAAATTGATTTTTCCCATTATCCCAGAGTCTCTCCTGGCGACTAACCGCTGGCCAAAGATCCTGAGGACTCTGGGTACGAGATTGACTCGTTCCAAGATAGCGTCATCCACGTTGTCATCGAGGAACAATGAAAGTCAGCCAGCCAAGGCAGAGATAGCTCGAGAGCGCACTCTGCCATCAATCAGTGGAAAAAATAAGACGAGGGGGAACTGTGATGCAAAAAACATAAGCATACATGATCGGATTCATCAATATCCAGGAGAACTATCAATCAAAGACGGGAAGTTGTTTTGTCTGGCATGCAAGCAAGTGTGATGACCCAATACAACAAGCGATGATTAACTTCTAGCATGGGTAATGATGACCCAATAACAAGCGATGATTAACTTCTAGTATCAGAAAACCTCAAACGTTGTGTTGGACTAGTGGAAAAAAAGCATTGATCGTTTTATTTTGTTGTTGAAAAATGTAACTGAAAATCTGAAAAATGTAATATTCTATGTTTAAAAAAGTCGGGGAAAAGTGAGAATTTTTTTTTGTAACCCACAAGCACTTAAAGAAAAAAAAAAGCATTATTTTAGCATTTTTTTTTTTGGCAAAAAACAAGCACTGCTTTAACCATTTAATGCTTTTTTTACGAGCACTGTCGGTGAGAGCCTAGCTGAAGGAGCTGTGCCTTCGTCTGCGCCGCAAATCCCACCGAGAATCCCACTCAAGAACGGACAAGACATCGTTGTTCAGTATTTCTGTGAACTTCCCGGCAAGTCTGGTATTAGGTTGAAATGTTACAGAGATATGGATAGGAAGATTTGTTTGCTTGGAGCTTTTCGTGGGAACAGTTACTTTCGATTGGCTATCGACGGCATAAAGCTTCTCATACGAAACAAAATTAATTGAAATAGTTCCACTTTGTATTGGTATTAAGTTATTTTCGATTTCTTCAGTAAGCTAACTGGATAACCTAGCACATTAATTGAAATAGAAGATATTTCAAAATATGACTTATGTTAAATCAACGGATGTAAATATCTGCTTGATATTGTTGCTAAGTCGCTCGTGCGTGACACAGGATTAGGAAGCGAGTGAAATTTAATTTCAGCTCTAGGTAAGTTTGGTATTTCTTAATTTGTAAACCTTTGTAGACAATATTCAGCATCAATATATTTTTTAAAACGTTTCAAAGCGTTAAAAATATCTCAAGATTTGAATATAATAGAAAATATCTGCCTCTACACCAAGAGACAGTTACAAAAATCTACGACAAACTGATCACGACTAAGAATGACCTCTTCGGTGCGATTCAGAGTGTGTGGCAGCAGATCGATTTGGAATACATAAGGAAGCTTTACCACTCCATTCCTGATCGACTAGACAATGTCATCAAAACGAAGGGCCATCTCACTACATATTGAGGTCATTGCAAACCTCGATGCGTCGTAAGCTGTGCCAAATCGAACGCGTGGAAAAACGTAAACAAACGCCGCCATATTGAAAGTGACGAATATTTATGTCTCTTGACTGTAGATCCTAAAGATTTGAAACTATAGACACAAAAGCCAATGACTGAATTGTCTTTGGTTAAAATATCAGAGGATTTGAGGCACCACCGGTCAGCTTTTCACCTCGCTGAATTTGGATTATTTTAGACTTTTGGGTAAATGAGGAAAGTGTGTCTAGTTATGTATCAGTCAATTCCAAAAGCGCCCATCCCCACCACACGCAAACACCCGGACATTTGACTATTTTGAAAAATTTTGGTCAAATGCCCCGCTGTGCTTCCAGTTTAGACGATCAAATGCCCCACCGTTAGGGCCTCAAAAGGGGTCAAATCCCCCGCTGTTGGGGGCATATCTTATCCCATCATTTCCCACGTGTATAATGGAACGCTTATTCAAAAGAAGAAAATTTCTGCACAGTTTGTTGCCAAAAAGGATCGACTCAATACGTGAACTCGGATTTCCAAAGTCTCTTTAAATTTAACTGCTCCATTTAATTACAGGTAAAGGTTATCTCTTTAATACAGAAAAAGGTAAACAATTCAGAAAACTTAAAGAAGAGAACTCAAATTAAGTGTAAGCTTTAATCTAAAGCAGATAACTCGTTGTATGAAGCATTTTGTCACGCTCCCCGCTCATAATAAATATTTTGATCTATTCCAAAAAAATCGCTTACTTACCTTCGCAAACGAAATTTAAAATAATTGCTGGCTAAAACCCCTTTTCTGACTGTTTTGTCCTTACTCCACACTTTCAATATAGGCATATTGAATTATTATAACAGAAGCAGAGCGAAGGGTGAAGGGAGCGAAGCGGCTCCCGTGGTGAATGAATGAATTTTCGCGCGAGACGGACGAAATCCTTTACATGGCGACCGCTGACCAGTGTTTAGCCGATAGTTAAATGCCCCACCGGTCGGGGACTCATGTCGGGTCAAATTCCCTGCTGTTTGGGGCTACCCTCTGGTTGAATACCTTTTGGAATTGACTGATTCATTAATCGGGGCTCAATTCGCTCACAAATGAGCAGATATTTTAAAACTTGCTATATTTTGACACAACAAGAATCAATGTATTCAATAATGATTGAGAAAGATTCATAGCTATGTAAAAGTCTGTGTAGCAAAAAGATGAAATGTGTAAAATTTCGATTTCTCGCGAGGTGAAATCCAAGCTTCCGGTAGGATGACCGTTTTTCGCGGCTTTCTGCCGTTATATCGAAAATTTCAAAAAACTAACTTTATATCCTTCAGTTATAACTAAGTGAAGCACGATCGTCCGGTTGAGTGTAGTCCTGAGAAGGACTGTTCGTGGTGACATTGACTGACGTTTCGATAACCTGAGCGGAAGTCATCATCAGAGTCAAGTGATTGGAGTAACGTCAGGAGATGGTATAAGTACTCTGGTCGTTGATGTGATTGGTCAACGAAGTCGTGATGTTATTGGTTGTCTGTCAGTTAAGCCGTGATGTTATTGGTTGTGAAGACTGTAAACCGTGATTGGTGCGTTTCGATCCGTCTTTTCTCAGTCAAATGTTCGTAGGTGTATTGTTAGTCAAATTAGTCAGTTTGTCTATTGTTTGTCTGTTGTTGATATCGTCAATAAGTCGTTTGTAAGGTGCGGGAAGCAGTTGACAACGGTTCAGTGGTGTCTGTTCTAAGTTAGTAAACCAACTTTCCAGTGCGATCCGTTGGTGGTAGTTAGTACAGTAGGTAATGCATTTAGTCCCAGTTAATTGTGTGGTTTGTCTGTAAATGGTGCTCAGCAATGTTATTATTGATGTCATTATTTCTCGTCGCTCGTTTGTGTTCAGTCAGTCTTACGTTCAAATTTCTGCCAGTCTCACCGATATAAGTGGCCTGACAGTCGCAGCATTCGATCTTGCAAACTGCTCCCTGTCTGTCCTTTGGTTCGTCTTTGTCCTTAACGTTCGTCAATAATTGTCGTAAAGTTGTGATGGGTCTGTGAGCGACACGGACATTGTAAGGTTGTGGTATCCGTGCAATGGTCTCAGAAGTTCCTTTGATGTATGGTATAGTCGCTCTAGTGACTGGTGTCGGGTTAGCGTTCGTAGCGTTTGGTTCTGTCATGTAAGTGTTGCTCTAACAAAGTCGCGGTTGTAGTTGTTCTTACTGAAAACGTTGTCTAAGTATTTGTGTTCGTCTGCTAAACTGTCGCTCAAGTCGCAAACTAGTTGCGCTCGTCTCGTTAAGGTCGGTATTGTCGTTGCTTTGTGTGAAGTAGGGTTGTAAGATGATTCGTCAAGTAGTCTGTCAGTGTGTGTAGGTTTTCTGTAAACTGCCGTCTGTAGTCTGTTGTTGTCACGGCTAAGAAGGCAGTCTAGAAAAGGTATCTTACCATTTTCCTCGATCTCCTTGGTAAACTGTATGTGGGCGTTCTGTCTGTTGAGGTGTTCGTGAAAATCGTCGATTTCGTCTTTGTGTACAGCTGTGAAAGTGTCGTCAACGTAACGTAGCCAGAGCGGTAGCGTTCGTTCGTAAGTCGCAAGGGCTTGTTCCTCGATGTTTTGGATGACGATCTCTGCTACAACAACGGGAACTGGTGAGTCCATAGCTGTCCCGTGCAACTGTTTGTAGTGTTTGCTGTTGTACTGAAAGTAGGTAGACGTAAGGCAAAGGTTCAGTAAGTCCATTAAGTCGTCCGTTGGCAGTTGTAACGTGGAGTTCGTGATGGCGGTCTCAGTACAGTCTAGAGCCAGTTGGAGTGGAATACTGGTGAACAGTGATTTCACATCAAAAGACACTAGTTTGTAGTCGTCAGGCACTTGTGCTGTCTTAATGGCGTCAATAAAGTTTTCAGTCGACTGTAGTTTGTGCTTCTGATGTTATGCAGAACCGACCAAGGATAACATCAGAAGTAGAATAGCTTCTACTATACAATCAGCCTCTCTCACAGACAACAACCTGACTAGAGACGAACGACAAGCACTTAATCGACTAAAAAACGACAATGATATTGTTATACTTCCCGCTGACAAAGGACGTGTTACTGTTGTTATGGACAATAAAGACTATCAAGACAAAATGGACGCACTTGTTAACGAGAAACAGAGTTACGAACTACTTAAACGAGACCCTACGCCAGCACTTCAACGAAAACTCAACGGCAAACTACTTTCACTTAAGAAAGCTGACGTTATTGACATTCGACGCTACAATAGACTGAGGTGCCACCTGCCACAACAACCGAAACTTTACGGACTGCCCAAACTACACAAACCTAACATACCTATGCGACCCATACTCTCATTCTTTGGTTCGCCGACTTACCAACTGTCTAAACACCTGGCTACTATACTGAAACCACTGACTGACGAGTCACGACACAAACTACAGTCGACTGAAAACTTTATTGACGCCATTAAGACAGCACAAGTGCCTGACGACTACAAACTAGTGTCTTTTGATGCGAAGTCACTGTTCACCAGTATTCCACTCCAACTGGCTCTAGACTGTACTGAGACCGCCATCAAGAACTCCACGTTACAACTGCCACTACCAACAGACGACTTAATGGACTTACTAACCTTTGCCTTACGTCTACCTACTTTCAGTACAACAGCAAACACTAAAAGCAGTTGCACGGGACAGCTATGGGCTCACCAGTTCCCGTTGTTGTAGCAGAGATCGTCATGCAAAACATCGAGGAACAAGCCCTTGCGACTTACGAACGAACGCTACCGCTCTGGCTACATTACGTCGACGACACTTTCACAGCTGTACACAAAGACGAAATCGACGATTTTCACGAACACCTCAACAGACAGAACGCCCACATACAGTTTACCAAGGAGATCGAGGAAAATGGTAAGATACCTTTTCTAGACTGCCTTGTTAGCCGTGACAACAAGAGACTACAGACGACAGGTTACAGAAAACCTAGCCTGAATTCATGCCGTCTCCTTATATTCTCTACATGTTTTTGAGGGGGAGGAGGGCATGATACATTTCTTTGCAAGATCACATGTAAATAAGCCAGAATCTAGAGTTTTGTCTGATTGGTCGTAGAACAAAAGAGTCTTTTGAGTCCCGTTCTGATTGGTTACTTGATTTACATGTGACTTCCGGAGCAAACTCAACACAAGTGAGCCGTTATGTCGGCTGCCGAGGCGAATTTTATGCGGCTATAACTTACTCTCTTCAAGAGTTTATTCACAAATCCTTGAAGGAAGAGCCAATGGAATGCATCCCAAGGATCTTATGCTTAAAAGAAGACGTTGCAGCCGTACTTTCCACAGGATTTGGCAGGAGAGTTTTTTACTAGTTGTTCCGAAAGCGGTGAAAAAAAAAAAATGCATCGTTCTACTGATTCCAAAACATCTTTACGGTAGTTGTGGTGAGTCCCCTGGAATATACATGGAACCAAGAAGTCGGAAATCAAAAGAAGGCGGATTGTGCTGCCGCGATTGAGGAGTCAGGGTTCACAGAGAAATCGGAAAATCAAATAGTGGAAGTACTATGTACAAAAATGGACGATCATTTTAATATTCACGGGCGCACTTGTTGCAAGACGTGCTGCTGCAGAATCAAAGTTTGATTCCCACACTTTTGATCGCTTTACGATAAAATAAAGGATTCTGATGTTCCACCGGCAGAATTTTTTTAGTATTTTATTTGTTTCTTGACGTTTTCAACAGAGAAAACACACCAATGGTTAAGCATTATTCAAAAAAGTAGCAGTGCTTTTCCTTGCCGCGATTACCGCATGGATTTCCGGTAAAATCTGATTGGCTGACATTTATCGTATGACACAAGATAACATCGCTGTTGACAGGTAAACAACCGAGGGGCGGCAAGCGACTCGTACAGTAATTGTATCAGGCGTTGTTTTTCTCCCTCCCCCATACAAAAGAAAAAGAACGCCTGATCGCAGGTTACTGAAAACCTACACACACTGACGGACTAGTTGACGAATCATCTTATAACCCTACTCCACACAAAGCAACGACAATACGGACCTTAACGAGACGAGCGCAACTAGTTTGCGACTTGAGCGACAGTTTAACAGACGAACGCAAATACTTAGACAACGTTTTCAGTAAGAACAACTACAACCGCGACTTTGTTAGACGCAACACTTACATGACAGAACCAAACGCTACGAACGCTAACCCGACACCAGTCACTAGAGCGACTATACCATACATCAAAGGAACTTCTGATTTATGTAATTGCGAAAAGAAGCCTGAAAAAAAATTCAGGCTTCTTTTCGCAATTGCATAAATTGCGTTCACAACTGCGAGGATCATTCTTCATTTGATTTCATTTCCGCAGTTCATGTATGATTCATTTCATATATCATTCACACTCATTTCTTTCACTGGAACATATGAACCCACAATTGACCTGCTCCCAACGTCAGTGGCTTCATAACTCAGTTGGTTAGAGCATCGCACCGGTAATCGCGAGGTCACGGGTTCAAACCCCGTTGAATTTTTTTCAGGCTTCTTTTCGCAATTGCATAAATTGCATTCACAACTGCGAGGATCATTCTTCATTTGGTTTACGACAATTATTGACGAACGTTAAGGACAAAGACGAACCAAAGGACAGACAGGGGGTAGTTTACAAGATCGAATGCTGCAACTGTCAGGCCACTTATATCGGTGAGACTGGCAGAAATTTGAACGTAAGACTGACTGAACACAAACGAGCGACGAGAAATGGTGACATCGATAATAACATTGCTGAGCACCATCATTTACAGACAAACCACACAATCGACTGGGACTCTGCTAAATGCATTACCTACTGTACTAACTACCACCAACGGATCGCACTGGAAAGTTGGTTTACTAACTCAGAACAGACACCACTGA
>JAEMWC010000596.1:302500-345000 GCA_016490735.1 Pachyseris speciosa
GCAATAAATGTAGTGTGGGGGTTGAATGTTGTGACCAGAGGAATTCGGTCTGTTGGTTCACGTTCTTTGGTTTGTAAACATTCCTCTTGAGTCAATGTAAGCACTTTCTGCATTTCGTGGAGAACTTTGTGTTGCGCATAACCACACGCTACAAAGAAATTCGAATACTCAATGATTCGTTTCTTCAATGTATCTGTCGAAGAGCATATTCGCCTCAACCTCAAGGCTTGACTGTATGGAATGCTCCGTTTCAGATGAGGTGGATGAGCTGATGTCCAATGGAGGTATGGATGAGTATCAGTTGGTTTCTGATAAACATCTGTACTTATGTTGCCTTGATTATCCTTTAGGACGGTAGTGTCAAGGAAATTCACTGAATGTGCAGAGATTTCATGTGTAAACTTGATTGAGGGTACTACATTGTTAAGGTAACTTATGAAATTAATCAAAGAATCTTGATCACTTTTCCAGATAAGAAATATATCATCTATAAAGCGTACCCAGATTATGGTATGGTTTTCCCACTCTGTTTGGTACACGAATCTTTCTTCAAGTCTTCCCATGTACACGTTTGCAAAGTTGGGTGCGACTCTGGTTCCCATAGCTGTTCCTTTGATTTGAATGTGATGTTCATTACCAAAGGTAAAATTGTTGAGTTTGAGAACTTTCTCGAGGAGACATGCTAATGTTTTCGATGATGGCTTATTCTGGTTTGTTTTGCCTAGCTCTTCCTCCTCAATAGTGAACCTCTTGTCTGGGTCTATATTCGTATATAGGCTTGATACGTCCAGTGTTGCTAAATAACACTTTTCGGGTAGCTTGCCCAAAGCCCGTATTCGTTTAATGAAGTGTGTGGTGTCCTGTATGTATGACGGTAGCTTTTCCGCTATAGGTCTCAAAAACTCGTCTACATAAGCTGATAACCTCTCCGTGTGGCTGCTTTCGGAGGATACTACTGGTCTACCTGGATTGTTAACTTTGTGTATTTTGGGGAGCATATAGAATATAGGAGTTCTTGATTGTGCTGGCCTTCAGAGTTTAGCTACTTCTTCTTATAATTCTCCGTCATCCAAATGTGTATCTACGCACTGGTTTATGATTCGTTCGTGTTCAGTGGTCAGATCTCTTTCTACTCTCTTGTAATATCCTTCATTGTCTAGTTGGCGTTTAGCCTCCTTTACGTAGTCCTCTGTATTCATGATGACCGTAGCTCCGCCTTTGTCTGCGGGCTTGATGATTATGTCCGTGTTATTGCTTAGTCTCTTCAAAGCTGCTCTCTCACGTTTGGTTAGGTTATTACGTTGAAATCGTCGGTTTTGCAAAGTCTCATCAGTGATTTCTTGCCTTAATCTGTCAATATATGTATTAAGGAATGGTTCCCTTGAAGGTCTAGTATACATCTTGCGCTCCTTTTGGTTCAATTTTTGAAGAATCGATGGTTGGTATCCAGGGCCGTCTATTATTTCTTCTATGTTCTCAGGAGTGTGATACTCTTTCAGGGTTAGTCTGCGGGCAAAGGCATCAATGTCCTTATTGATGTCATATTTTCTTGGTGGCGGTGATGTTGGGCAAAAGTTAAGTCCCTTACGTAGAAGGTTTGTTTCCGACTGCGTAAGTTGAATGTCAGATAAGTTTACTGTTCGCCTGCTTAAAATATTCTCTATCTGTGTGGAATTATCACGTGTTATTACTTTGGGTTGGTCTTTACTCGTTGTCCATTTCCGTTCCCATGTCAATTTTCCAATGATATCCTTTCGATTTGATTTCAATGTCAATCTTTGTATCTGTTCCTGGCGGGTGGGCGTCCGCTTAAAAAATACCGTCGTTGTGATTGGCGCTTACCTCCTTCACACTGGTTGTAATCTCTTGATTGTTGTTGGTAGCGGCTATAGCCCCGTTCTCTGTCCCGTCGTGAGGTTTCATAGTATCTTCTTTGGCCGCGTTCGTCAGGCCGTTTTTTGCTTCCTGTGGGGTCTGACTTGTTTTGGTTTAGTTTTTGATGAATGTGTTTCTTTACTGCTTCTGCATATGTTTCACTACCCCGATCAAGTGGTTGTATCTCTTGTACCGGTTGTTTGTTCTTTCGGACCGTTTCTAGCTCCTTTTCTTTTTGCTCCTTTAGCTGTTTTTCTTTAGTGTCGATAATTGATTGTATTTCCTGTTCTACTTGTTGTTTGTCCCTTTCCGTCCAGTCCTCTAACTTCTCGAGTGACTCGAAAGTGTCGGCTATCACGGCAACGTTTTGTTCCAGCTGGCTCTCGTAATGTTCCACGAGACATTCCGCGAGCTGCCGTTAGCAGCAGTTATACATGAAAGACCAGTAAATGAAATCTTGGATTGCCGGGCATTTAGTCTGTGTGAATTATCAGGCGCTTTGCGTTTACTGGGTTAACCAGCGGCCTCGCTAAGAAAAATAAAACCTCTGGCACCCAGGGTAGATATTCCGTTGAATTTAGACAAAAATTTCAGACTGCCGAGCGTTTAGTTCTTCTTGAAACCGTCCCCGTAAGTCAAACTTCAAATTTTACAACTGTCGAGAATATGGCGATTCTATAGTATGCCCAAGGTCGCAATAATGGGCAGCCACGAAACCACATTCCTTTTCCTAATCGCTTGGCAATTCTATACGAACATATAGTACCTTAAGCCGCTTCGAATGAGGTATTTCGTAGAAATTCTATAGAACTTTCTGACTCCAAGGCACTGTTTGGTCTATTTGAGACACTTCCCGCCGGACTGTCGGCCATATAGCCACTTGCGTTAATGGACCTTAATAGAAAGAGCCCGAAAGATTCGGCGTTTCTACAATAGCTTCGCGCTTGATAACTATACTATTAATCTCTACTTTAATCTCAGCAATTTCATACATCTATGTTAGCATGTAGCACAAATTTACCCTTATGGTTCCTATCCGAACAAGAGAAGCGCTATCCCCAAAAGTTCATAATCCAACTACTGTCAGTGTCGCTGGCCTGGCTTTCGGTTGGCAACTTCTTCAGTGGAGGTCGGTGGTACCCTGGATTATAGAACCTCCGCCATCCATGACCCTTAATATTGCTTGATTTTGAGTCGACCGTGGCAGTGGTACTTAGCATCTTCACAAGTTGCTTTTTTGCAACTGCCTTCAACAAAAGATGTTTATCCACGATACAGAGCTCAAGAGAAATGAAGTGCATACACGTCTGTTGTGGTTTTATTTGAGATAAGGCAGATATTGAATGTGTCACGTACTCACTGAGTGAATGGAGGTTTCAAACCTAGTAAGTAAACTAGACTTCAATCTTAAAAAGCACTTATAATCTCAAGTTTTTTTACATACAGAGAAGATTTAGGTGACTTTTACAAATGTAGTAATTCAGACTATTACAAATGCTTCCAATCTGGTGTTCACGAATGAGACAACATAAATATTTCTTGTATCCGGTCTTTTTTTACAAACTAACCAAAACTATGCTGACGTAACCATGTGGTTAACCGAGTAACGGCTTTCTGAGCACTGCGCCAAAAATGATGTCTTCAGAAGCTGAGAGCCTTTGTGTTGCAAGGCAAGACTACTGTTTGAGAGGAAAGTAGAGTCATGGGCACATTTTTTTGCGACAGGATTTAATGAAGTCAGACGAAAGATCAAGTAAGTGGAAATGTGGTAGGAAATGTCAGGTCTGTTTTGATCACAACGAGGCTCGCGATCTTCACTCGGCTGAGTGAGCGGCGGAAATCGAAGTTACTATAGCCTGCGTAGCTGGCGGTTTTGTCGGGGTGCGCGCGAGCGAGCGGCGAGGCCGCGAGGAGAAAAACCGCCTGCCCGGATTGGGGGCCTTGTTGACTGCCGCCCCCAAATTCACAATTTGACAACCTGTTGACAGCTTTTGACGATCATCAAAACAAATAATCAATATGATTTCTTGAGTCGATGGGGGCGAAAGCCGGCGAAACTCCGAAAAAAGGTTTCCAGTCCTCAAAGAAGTGTCAATGATAATTGCAGATTGTGCTGTTGCTAACTAAAGATTAAGGAGACTTCGTCTATCTCAACCCAAACATTTGTCAAGAATTCGAAGATTTCCTGCCATCGGAAATAAGATAACATTTGTCTTGCCGAAAAAAAACTCGCGTTCCATTTCTCAGTGATTTCTATTCTTGCAATAATTTTGGTCCCAATGGAAAGCTAAATCTTTGCAGTTTGTGCTTTTTGCATTCTGCTTCGACGAAAATGTTCACAGAACATGGGAAAAAATTCTGTGTACGAATAAAACAGCGCTTTGAGTGACCGACGTCCCACAGAATAAACAAACACTGATGCTCGGTTTTTAAAAAATTCTAACTCTCGTTAGTTTCGTCGTAAAGCGGTAATTTTGGTCTCTATGGAAAGCTAAAAACGTGTAGGTTTTAGACTTTGTTATTGGCGCTCACGAAATCCGTTCAAGAAGTTGAAAATCGGTTTTCCGTCAATGAATAAAATTGCGTTATCAAGTTGTCTCTTTTCCGTCAACGCAGTCAATTAACGGAATATTTGTGTTACCGAAAAAAAATTATAACTCGAGTTCTATTTGTATTCTTGCAATAATTTTGGTCTCTATGGAAAGCTAAGGCTTTGTAGTTTCTGTTTTTTTGCATTTTGCTTGGACGAACATGTTCACAGGCTCTTGCTAATACTTCCTCTGCCATTTTGTTTTGACTCTCACATTCCCTTGGAGCTCTCCCTTGGGAGATTAACAAAACGCTTGATTGGCGTTTATAGATTCTGATCCAATCAAAATGCTCCGTACGCCAGCGTACGGACTACTCAAAAAAGCCCCCAATCCGGGCAAACGGTTTTTTTTCATTGCCTTCCGCCCATAGTTCTCCTCGCGCCTTCACCGCTCGCTTGCGCACTCCCCGACAAAACCGCCAGCTACGCAGGCTAAAGTTACTACGGTTATTAGCCGTTGCAAATGCAAACTTTCTAAGTTCAGTGTAGTATGAATTTTTAAGAGCCACTCTTTAATGAAATCTAACTGTTTCTTATTCATTAGGCTCCATTTCAGCAGAATGCGATTTGAATAAACGTCTTTGAACATCACACAACAAATGCTTGATTTTGTCTGTTGCGACTGCACCAAAGACCCCGTAGAAAAGCGAAGTAAGTGTCATTAGAGTGCACAGGTCGAAATAAGTTCACATTGCACATCTCGTAGATTTTGTTATTATTTAATATATAAAATGTAACCCGTCGCCGGCCAAATGATTTCGCTAATTGAAACGGAACCTTGTTCCCCAGCGGTAATAAATTGTTTATGATTTAAGCAGAGTCAAACACAGGGATTTGCAATTCGGACCCTTATTTTCAGAATGAATACAGCGCTACGTTATTGATGAGTTCAGGTAACAAGAAATTTTTTCATGCACGATTTCAGCGGAGTAAATAGCAAGGGGCCGATATTCCTACCCTTGCTTTTTGAACAGACATAACACGACATTTTTGCAAGATTTCGGCGGAGTAAAAAGTAAGGGTCCGAATTTCGGAACGTTGCTTTCTGAACAGAGATAACAGGACATTTTCTCTTGATTTTAGCGGAGTAAAAAGCAGGGATCCGAAATTCGGACACTTGTGTTTGAACCGGAGACAACCGGTCATTTTTTACGATTTCAGCGGAGTAAAAAGCAAGGGTCCGAATTTCGGACCCTTGCTTTTTTAACCGACAGATACCAAGATACTTTTTTACTATTTCAGCGGAATAAAAAGCAAATGTCCCAATTTCGGACCCTTGCTTTTTGAATTAACAGATAACAAGAGATTTTTCATGATTTCAGCGGAGCCAAAATCAAGCCATCCGAAATTCAGTGTCTTGCTTCCCGAATAAAAAGAGTAATGTGCAGGCTATCTATATATTGTTGATTTCTGAGGAACAAATTTGCCTATCCGCAAAAAATATAAAAAGTTGAATGCACTAAAACTATATTTTGTTGATGTCCACCAGTTTTAACAACTTCCAATGACAAGAAAGTAGCAAATAAGAAAAAGCAAGTCATACTTTTTTACCTCTTATTCCACCAGAATCGTGAAATAACGATTATTTTCTCAACATAAAAAGAGTCCTACGATAATTCCCATGAAATGTATAGTTTTTAGCGGAGTGATTACGCTAAAAAAGGTCAAAATTATATTATCCTGCGGAATTCTCTGTTTTGGAAAACTGAAAATAGTTTGGAAAGCGTTACAAACGACTTATTGACGATATCAACAACAGACAAACAATAGACAAACTGACTAATTTGACTAACTGAACAATACACCTGAACATTTGACTAACAAAAGATGGAGCGAAACGCACCAATCACGGTTTACAGTCTTCACAGCCAATAACATCACGGCTTACTGAACTGACAGACAACCAATAACATCACGACTTCGTTGACCAATCACATCAACGACCAGAGTACTTATACCATCTCCTGACGTTACTCCAATCACTTGACTCTGATGATGACTTCCGCTCAGGTTGTCGAAACGTCAGTCAATGTCACCACGAACAGTCCTTCTCAGGACTACACTCACCCGGACGATCGTGCTTCACTTAGTTATGATATGACTCCTGGGTTCAAACCATTTACGATCCTTCAGTTACTTGCCTAGGCCTTCAAACTGAAAAAGTATGAGCAAAATCGATTTTTTTACCGTGGCCACGATTTCTTTGCTTTTTAGTAACAATCACTCTTAAGGACGTTCGCGCCCAAAATGTTCCCACGGACAGATTTTTTTAAACTTGCCACGCAGAAAGGTAATTATCTACTTTTGCCAAAAAGGCAAAAAAATGGGGGCCACCTTGCTCGTTTTCGAGATAAGGGGCATTTTTAGAAGCTTGCGTTGTTTTTAAGACGATCTTAGCTTACAACTGTCAGCAATAAAGAAAGCTACATTAGTGAAATTTAGATCAGGTAAACGTACTCTATTCAACATAGCTAATATAAATAAATAAACTTTTGCAGCTGATGTCTTTTTATGAGGTAAAATAGACCTTGAAAAACGATACATATTAGTCTAAGAAAGAAAACTTCGGTCGCACAAGAGCATAAAAGGCAAAATATTTGTAACTTCTCACGTACAGATTTTTTGGTTTCTTGTTAAAATAGACAAAATCAGGAAAGGAAGTGATCTAGGGAGAGAAAAATGGGGTTCACCGAACCTTCAAGAGAGTAAAATCGCTCGGAAGTTCTCAAAGCGATTGTCTATTTGCACTGTCACGTAATTGCATGACATTTCCGATAAGACCTGGGTCCAAAGCTATCCCATGACGCCACGCGCTTTCACGTTCCATTCTTGTGGAAAATGTTTGCGCCTTACCGGGCATGCTGAGGGCATGCTTTGTTGATGTTTCATGGGCTTTTACAAAACGCGTAACGTGTGCGTGACAAAAAATGCGCTGTAGCAATGGGCGCGAACGTCCTTAAAACGCACGCCTTGACAGAACAAAGCATGGTTAAAATTTTTTATTTGGTTTGTAACATAGTTTTATTTCACATTTGTATATAATTTTGTTTCAATTTGTGAGAAATCTGAAAGAAAGCCAGCTTTTGGTGAGGAATGGCATGACTGATTTCTGTTGTTTTGTTTATTTAAACATATTTGCCATTGTTTACCCCCCAAAGCACCAGCGGCTTATCATGGAGGATCACAATAAAACAAATTTAAGTTCAAAACGCAGGCTCACATACAAAAGGACACACACAAACAAAAACAGAGAAATTAACATAGCTAAGGATATATTAATTGGGGGTCTGGGTCTGTCATGGCCGAGTAAGGACGCACATGAAATTGCTCCCGCTTTATTTGTTTTTTTCTTTGTAATTATTTGTTGTATGGCCGAGTTTCTTGATAGTATATTCAAGCGGAAGACTAGAGGAAGCAGTAGTAGCTCGGAAAGCGGAGTTTCAACGCCGAAAGAAAAAAGAATTTGCAAGACTCCATCGGAACCACCAGACGAAATCAACATGGCGCTCGAGATGGCAGAAGATCTCGCCTCGAAGATACAGCTTGTCCTACACAAACTCAGTAGCTTAGAAAATATGGTCGAAGGAGTCTTAAAGAAATTCAACACCTTGGAATCCTCCGTAAAAAGCATTGAAGGAGAAATTGCCACACTAAACGCCAAAACTAACGCAGTCGAGAAGTCGGTTGGAGCAATGGATAATAGCTTAAAATTTCTAAACGGCGAGATAGAGGAATTGAAGTCAAAAGCCAACGAAAGTGAAAGGAAAATTAAATCTCTTAATGATCGCATCCTCTACCAAGACGTCTACAGCCGTCGTGAGAATTTACGTTTTTTTAACATCCCGGAATCCACCGACCCAACACAAGAGAACGCAAAGGAACTTATTTATCGTTACATGGAGAGAGAGATAGAAGTAGATCGCGCGCGCGAAATTGAATTCCAACGCGTTCACCGAATCGGAGTTAAAAAGCCAGGATCTCCGCGACCGATTATCGCCCGCTTCCTCCGTTTTCCCGATCGTGAGAGGGTATTTAAACGTGCAATGGAGGTAAAAGATGAAATAGAAGTAAGGGTGTATGCTGACTACCCAAAAGAAATACAGGAGCGGAGAAGGAAACTGTGGCCACGTTTAAAGCAAGCAAGAGAGGATGGAAAAAGAGCCTTCTTCGATAAGAAAGAGCCGGATAAGCTTATTGTTGACGGACATTTGGTAACTTAAGACTCTTATCTTATGCGCTAAAAGTAAAATTAGCAAACAAATTTTCTTTCTAGGTTTAAAAAGCGGGAGCAACAGTGGCATATCTGCATAGTAAATAACCTGCCAAAAGCTCCAAATCCCATGGGTTGCGCAAATGATTTAGGTATCAGCAGCCTTTATAATGAACTATTATATTTAGTGTTGTACTTAAGTGTTAAAAATGACCCTTCTATGTTCAAATCATACTTTATTTGCGATTCGCGTGTTAATTTCGTGCATAAGTTTGCTTGTTCGAATTCGAAAAATCATGTGTAGACTTTAGATTATTGTCTCTGAATGTTCGAGGGATACGGTCGTCTTCAAAGAGGGAAGCTCTATTTTGCTGGTTGAACGAACGAAAATATGACGTAGTTTTTCTACAGGAAACCTATAGCACTATAGACGTCGAGAGTATCTGGAAAACACAGTGGCCAGGTAAGTTATATTTTTCACATGGTTCAAATCACAGCTGTGGAGTAATGATTCTTGTTAAGGATGATTTAGACTTTAAGCTAAACTCGCTTAGCTCCGACGCTAAAGGCCGTTATATCATAATGGAAGCTGAAGTTCAGGGGTCTTCGTTCTTATTTGTAAACATCTACGCTCCGAATAATGTCCAGGATCAATGTTGTTTTTACGATAATTTGAATAAGAATATTGAAGAGAACATCATAGACAAAGAAAATAGAATAATAATCGGAGGCGATTTTAATATTACATTAGACCCTGAGTGGGACTGTTCTGGAGGGAACCAGTCAAAGAAAGCCTCAGTCAAACATGTTGAAGACTTGTGCTTAGATTTTGATCTGATAGATATTTGGCGTATAAGAAACCCGGGAATCAAACGTTTCACCTGGAGACAAAAGAAACCTCTTATTCAGAGAAGACTTGACTTTTGGTTATTAAGCGATGTTTGTCAGGAAGATATTGAAAACTCTGATATCATCTCTTCGATAAACTCCGATCATTCGGCGATAACTCTGCATTTCAGTAGCATTGGCAAACAAAAAAATGGCCCTTCGTTCTGGAAATTTAACGCTAGTCTTAATGATGACACAAACTTCGTAGCACTATTAAGTGAAAGTGTACCAGAGTGGTTAATTGAATTTAATGCAGTTACAGACAAAAGAGTCCTGTGGGATTTAATTAAATATAGAATTAGACAAATGTCGATAAAATATGGCAAAGAAAGAGCCCGTGAAAAGAGAGAAAGGGTTTCTAAAATTGAAAATTTACTTCGAACATACGAAGAAAACTGTAGCAAATGTCCCTCGAATGAAAATTTCGAACAGCTCGAAATCCTTAAAATTGAGTATGATAATATTTATGAAGATTTGGCTAAAGGGGCGATTATCCGATCGAAGGCTACTTGGTATGAAAAAGGAGAGAAAAGTAATAAATATTTTCTTAATCTTGAAAGTCACAATAAAATTAAAAGTTCAGTCCGGAAAATCTTCAATGCCGAAGGGACTTTGATTACAGACCCTCAGAAAATCCGGCAAGAAATTGAAAGTTTCTACTCCGATCTTTGTAAAAATGATACTCTCTTGCCGCCTAAGACAATCTTAACTTCTTTTCTTGGAAATCCCGACATACCAAAACTCTCCCAATCTGATGCTCAAGTTTGCGAAGGAAAACTAACAATTTCTGAATGTTTTAATAGCCTTCAGCTTTTTCAGAATAATAAGTCGCCAGGTAACGACGGATTAACTGTAGAATTCTATAAAGCTTTCTGGCAAGTTGTAGGCAAGATTATGGTAGACAGCTTAAATTACTCCTATGATCATGGCGAATTATCAAATTCTCAGAAGCAAGCTATTATCACTTTAATAGAGAAGAAAGATAAAGATAAAAGGTACCTATCCAACTGGAGACCGATCTCACTCATTAACGTAGATGTTAAAATAGGTTCAAAAGCGATTGCCAAAAGATTAGAGACAGTCCTACCTGGCATTATACATTATAACCAATGTGCGTACGTGAAAGGCAGAACAATCTTTGATGCAATAAGAACTGTAGATGATATTATGGAGTTTACGGAAAGATATAACATTAATGGCACAATGATTTGCATTGATTTTAAGAAAGCCTTTGATACTGTGAGCAGAGATTTCTTGTTTAAAACCCTCCACGCTTACGGGTTTGGATATTCATTTATTCAGTGGATTCATACATTTTATAAAAACGTATCAAGCTGTGTCCTGAACAATGGCTTTTCCACTGCACCCTTCTCAGTTGAAAGAGGAGTTCGGCAGGGGGACCCCCTCTCTGCCTACTTGTTTATTATGGTGCTAGAAATTTTATGTATAAGCGTACGCAGAAACAAAGATATTCAAGGAATCACTGTAGATACCGAGGAGATAAAATTGGAGTTGTTCGCAGATGATTTGACCGGCTTCTTAAGGAATGACCATTCACTTAGAAAATTTATGGAATTAGTAGAAGCTTTTGGAGAATGTTCAGGCCTTAGGATAAATCACGAAAAATCTGAGGTAATGTTACTAGGTAACGGTAGGCATTATTCTTTACGAAACGACACCGAAATAGGAGATTTGAAAATTAAAAATTCAGTAAAAATCCTGGGAGTTCATTTTACCTACGACTCACGCGCTAAACGAAGGTTGAATTTTGATGAAATTGTTACCTCTATTAAACAAAAATTACACATTTGGAGATGGCGAGATCTCACAATAATGGGCCGAATTCAAATTGTCAAGACATTCATAATTCCGATTTTCTTGTATAGAGCGAGCATGATTTGTTCTGACCAAGAGTTTGTCAAAGAGGTAAATAAAATCATTTTCGATTTTATTTGGAAAGGCAAAGACAAAGTTAAGCGCTCTGTTCTCGTTGGCGACATTGAGGACGGAGGATTAAAGGCTCCACATTTGATGTCCATGATTGAGACACAGAGGATTATTTGTTGTAAGAAATTAGCTTGCGACGAACCGAGTAGCTGGAAGACTATTTTACTCCATTACTTAAAACCCGTTGGAGGTAAACTTATCCTTTGTTGCAATTTCGATGTTAAAATGCTGCCGATAAAACTTCCACCATTTTATGAGGATTGCCTAAAAAGCTTTGCAAAATGCTCAGTGGCAATTAATCATTCCGAAGAAGCTAGTGATGACAGAAATGCGATCCTTCAAACCATTCTCTGGAACAACAGACTCATTCGCATCGATGGGAAAGTTGTATTCTTTAAAGCACTAGCAGAAAAGGGAATTCTAAGGATAGGAGACTTAATCTCTGAACACAATGAGTTAATAACTAAATGTAATTTGAGAGAGCTGGACTTTTCCCCTTTAGATTTTTTTAGACTTGTATCTGTGATAAACGCTTTGCCAAACAAGTGGCGAGACTCACTGAGAAGGTCCTCTCACCATGAGAAAAAGGCATTTAATTTACAGGAGCAAATTGTTTTAAACTTAAACGGGCAAAAGACTCCGATCAATAAAGCTGTGTCAAAAACTATTTATAAAGAATTCCGAAATAGAGTTGTTACTATTCCTTCTGCTCAAAAGAAATATAGTTGCTGTTTTATAAATGATACTCTTGATTGGAAAGAAATATATGGCTTGCCACATCGTGTCACTTCCGATACAAAGCTGCGTGAATTTCAATTCAAATTACTTAACAGATACCTTGTGACAAACGTCTTTTTAAATAAAATTGGTGTCTTACCCTCCCCAGCATGTTCTCTTTGCGGAAAGGAAAACGAATCCCTCGAACATATTTTAATCTCTTGTAATTATGCCAGAGAATTCTGGGCAGAGGTCATAAAGTGGCTACGCAATTTAAAAGTTAATATAAACAATCTTAACAACAGAGAAATTTTGTTTGGAATGTCAAATTGTGAAGACGAGATATTTGTCAATCATGTACTAATGATCGCAAAACAATATTTGTATTCATGTCGTTGTAAAAACAAATCTCCTTTAATTAAAGTTTTTAACGCTAGAATAAGAAAGATTGTAATTCTTGAACTAGAGGTTGCAAAGTCAAAGAATAAGCTACCTGATTACACAGCGAAATGGGGCAAATTTCTGAAAAACATCGATCTATAACTCGCGTACCTAATTACCGCGTTTTGCATATCAGTTGTACGCAGTAGGTTTGAACACACCAACACCAGGGTCAGTCGTGTATGGTGTTGTAGCGTTTGTGTGCGCGCGTGTGTGTGTGTATGTCGTGTACGCGTATGCGCGTGTATGAAAGTGTGAATTGTTAATAATAATTTTTTTTTTCAAAGAGACTGTATGTATTTTGTAAGTAGTTTAATGTAATGTAAACGTGAAAAAAAAAAAAAAAAAAACCAAGTTATTGTAAGCGTAAGTATGTATTGTAAGTAGCGTGATGCAAATATTGTACCCAATGTTTTGTAAGTAGTGTAATGCGTTGTAAAAAAAAAATAAAACAAATTACAAAAAAAAAAAAAATTTAACAATCAAGCAGTAGCCATCTAAAAGCGATTAGTATTAATTACAAAACTTTACACTTCTCGAAACAAAAGCACAGTTAATATCGTAAGTTACAGACTTAATCCCGTACAATATATTTTTTTTAAGTTTCCTAGCATCGCTGCTCGGTGACCATTCTTCACCGAGAATATTAGCAGCAGAAATAAGGAGGACATTACGTTGAGCGTTTTACCGATTCAGAGTCAAGACCACGCTCGCAAATAGGCGACGCATAACGGTTAATTCTGAACAAATATTCTCTTAGACAAGAAAACCCAAATCTAATGGGGGTGTGGTCAATAGATGTACGCCTTGAAAAAGAGAAATCAAATAACTTATTATAATTATGAGGAAAGAGAGTTAACCGTAATTTAGCTTAAAAGTGGGAAGAGATACAGGGTTTCGAACATCTAGGTCCAAAGAATTCCAGCCAATGATAGCGGATGGAAAAATAAAACTTTTAAAATCGAGAAGTTCGACAAGGAAATTGTGTAAGGTTTTCCCTTGATCTAAGACGAAAATGTGTACGCTCACTAGATAGTTTTGGAAGTAGTTCAGTTAAATAATGAGGCGCACGAGTCTTGGTAATTTTGTAAAATTGGCTTAGTTGATGTAATTTCCTCCTGCCATTAAGAGGCTCCCAAGCAAGTTCCTCGTATAGCCTTGCAGAGTTTGTTCCTTTAACGGCTCTTGTTACCACTCTTGCAGCTTCATAATGAACACTATCAAGTAAAGCTGAGTCACAATCATAACAGTAGTGTTCCAAATAATATCCCCATATTCCATTGGTGGTCTGATTAGACTTTTATACAAGGATGTTAAGGTGGAACGATCAACTTTGTAATTGACAAATTTTAGCATATATTATTTAATCGCTTAGAAGCTTTCTCATACATCTGAACTATATGATTTCTTCACGAAATATTACTCTGCAAGGTTTAAGCGAGTATAAGACTCAACATTTGACGACATCAAAGTTGCGAAATAGAGGAGGTAAAACTTGTTTATTACGCTTCAGGGAAAATACAACCATTACGAGATTTAACAGGATTCATGGTTACCAGCCGTTTATCAGCCCACACAGTGATCTTATTTAGATCAGAATTGAGACGAGCAGCTGATACGGCGGGGTAATCAACAATTGAAGGGCTGAAAGCAAAACTATCGTATGTGACGGTCTGTGTGAACGTACTTTAGGCCCGTTTTTTTTTTTCGAAAACGAAGCGCGCAACAGCAAAAGAAATACAGGGTAATGTTCTTTGACAAAAATGGAGTCCACATGTCAAAATTCAGCCAATTCCGAGCAATTTGAAATTTCGACGCTAAATCGTCACATACGATAGTTTCGCTTTCAGCCCTCCATATTAAGTCTGCCTTATTAACAATCTTGAAGCAATGCCCAAGGGTGTTCTTTATCGAAAATTAAGCGCCAAATGCTCGTAACGCAATTAAGAGAACAGCACTCATAAACAGCACACAAGATGCCCATCCGACTTGGAAATGGCCGACTGTTTCAAATGCAGCGCTTATTACCAGTGTTTCGCTTACTGATATTGCTCAAGAAGCTTCCTTAGCTGGAAAACAGTGCGCAACATTCTTGCTTGACTAAAAACAGCACACAGTAGCCTTGGTTAACCTTAAGCCAGCGCGCATAGATTTTGTCCGACTTGAAAACAGCACTCAAAAGATTTAGGGTTATTGTTAATTTTAGAGTTAGGGTTAAAATCAGGGCTAGGATTAGGGTTAGGGTTAGAGCTAGGGTTAGCGTTAGGGCTTGGGTTAGAGCTAGGGATATAGGGTTAGGCCTAGGGCATTGCCAACGTTAACGTTAACGTTAAAGTAAGCGCCGCATTTTGAGTCTCAATCAGCTTAAAGGGTTCCTCAGAAATGAAAAGAGCGCACAGGTTTCTTGGTTGACTTAATTATTTTGGAAAGGCTTTGGCCGATATAAGTTAAGTGCTGAACAGGGTAATTTGGTTGAAAACGGCATACAGCAGGATCGGACTTGATTCTAACTCAGCGCTCAAAAAGCTTGCTGTCGGCCGAGAAATGGAATAAAATATTAAAGAGGGCTGTTTTTATTATGAAAGGTGTTGGCCATCGTGAAAGGTGTTGGTCATCGACCGCTATACTGCTGGTCTTCATCCTGATGAAGACCAGCAGTATAGCGGTCGAAACGTCGTGATCCACAACTTTGTGACTCAATCGTGAGACAAAAGATTAACTCAGCTATCATTTGAGACCACGATGACGAGCACCTTTCATAATAGTGACTTGAAATATGGGCGCACAGCCCTAAGGTTGATTCGTCGACTCAAGCGATGCTCACGCAAGCTCGCGCGTTACGCCAACCACCTCACCTTTCTTATAAGGTGTGCAAGGAACCATGTTGTTCCTAGAGCTTCTTATACTCACACGCAGCCAGTCGACACCATCGCCTGATGAAGACCAGCAGTATAGCGGTCGAAACGTCGCGATCCACATCTTTGCGACTCAATCGTGAGACAAAAGATTAACTCAGCTATTATCAGGGCTGTTTTTACTTGAAGATAGGTTTTGGCCAATACCAACAACTTCTGTTCGTGAGCAACACCGAAAATTCGAGTTAACCATGTTCAAGGGCAAAATAACAGTTAAAAGAGTGAGCTGTTTCCCGTCAGTTTCCGCTTCGAAACGGAGCTTTGACTGGCGTTTCGCGTGCTTTGGCCATTTGAAACGATTTTGAAGGGTTCATTTTCGTCTTCAAATGGAACCAGTGGAATGAAAATCGTATCCCAAATCAACATAAATGACGACAGTGAAAAAATACCTCACTATTTTTGTTGGCTTCAAATTGGCTTCAAAACGTAGATATGAAATTTAATCCCTATCGTCTGTCGACGGATTCATTTTTAATCGTCAAATGGAAAATATGGAACGAAAATGGTATTAAAGTCAAAGAAAATGACCACAGTTCAAGAATTCGGCCAAAAAACTTAACTAGTTCTGAAGATATTCTTTAGCTTAAGACGGTAGAAAATTTGCATACCCGTGAATTGTGAAATTCAATCGCACATAAATGGCCTGTCACACGATTCGCGTGAAAATTATTTTAACTGTTCATCTCGGGTTAAAATGCTTTTTGATGTTAATCTTAATACTTTTTGCTGATGTTTGCAAGACTCCATATAAGCGAACTAACCGAGGTACTCGATGAAAAAGTGATTTATATCTTAAAATCCGCTATTATGTTAATCTCTTCGTGTGTTTACATGAACAGACAGCCGATCATGAGTGTTGTGCTTTTAAATATTTGCCGCGCGTGGCAATGAAACTTTTCCTTGCACTGTTTTCCAAGATACTCAGCTCATCGAAAACGGACCGACTTCCCGTGATGCCGATTACCCACTCTTAGATGAATTCTCCGTGATGTTTTCCAAGTGAAAATTTTTCCACCGCAGCCGAGCTAATTTCATTTCCAGTCCTCGCCAGAACTTTTTAAGGTGACAGCTTCCTCTGTGATCGCAATGGATTCTGGGAATCAAATGGCCTCTCGAACGCGGAAAACACCGAATGAACGATCCCACTTTTGAGCCTAAGTAAAAAAAAAAAAACTCTCCTTTCCCAATTTCTGCCACGGCAACCTTTGGCAAATGGGCCAACACTCTCAACTACAGGCCGCTTTTACACGAGAGTTGCTTTCAGCATGTCCCGCCGGGCTCACTACTATGTACTGAAAAACGCCGATTTGCTCGCTTTGGCAGTCAACTTCAATCTCTTCGCGATTGGCAAGTACAGAGAAACACCACTCGCTTCTTTGAGAAGTGTCTGACTTGCGGGCCTCAGACTTTAAATGACGTCTTTTCGACCACCAAGCTGGCGAGTTGCCATTAAATTTACCTAGCGATCGACACCTCAGAGCCACGTAAGTTTCCTACCAATAAAACTTAAAGCGATGTTTTTGACAAATGTGTAGTCTACGTCACACTATCAAACAATCCTTTCTACCCGTCAATCGTTTCACGTGCTTTTCAGGTCATACAATTCGCGTATGAATATTAATGCACATACAAATGAGCTTAGCTGAATTGAAGGGCTGAAAGCGAAACTATCGTATGCGACGGTCTGTGTGAACGTACTTTTTGGCCCGTTTTTTTCGAAAACAAAGCGCGCAGCAGCAAAAAAAAAATAAATAATAAAAAAAAACTTACAGGGCAATGTTCTTTGACAAAAATGGAGTCCACATGTCAAAATTCAGCCAATTCCGAGCAATTTGAAATTTCGACGCTAAATCGTCACATACGATAGTTTCGCTTTCAGCTCTTCAATTTGAAGTAGTGTAGTATCATCGGCATAGATCAAAGGAAGGGAGGCGAGATCATCAGACGAGTAATATGCTTGATGTACATAAGAAAAAAAGCGGACCTAAAACAAACCCATGGGGAACTCCAGAGTTGACTCTTCGCCAGTCAGAGGATTGTCCTTCTATGACAACACGCTGTTTCGCTTACGCAAGTAACTCTCGATTGTACACGTAGAGCCTCCAGCTTACGCAAGAAACCAACATACCGCACTTTATGAAAAAAATGTCTCGCTTATATCTAGGAAGACAGCTTGTACCTCTTTACCAACCTCAAAGTCTTCAGAAATCTTGTGAAAAAGGTAGGTCAATTGGTTAATTGTTGAATCGCCAGGCCTGAAACCAGACTGGAGTTTATAAAGAAAACCAACTACCATCAAAAAAATTATACAAATGAAAGAAAACAACTTTTTCAAAGATCTTGGAAAAACTTGCCAGCAGAGAAACAGGACGGTAATTCAATCTTTTGTTGACGGTTGTCATTTTTAAATAGAGAAATAACATTTGCAAACTTCCACTGACTAGGATTTAACACAGTTACGCACGGTAAACACTCAATCCGATATCTAGGTCCAAGACTCTGGAGCAAGATACCAAGCAAAGACAGATCGGCCACCAGTGCTTTGCAGTTCAAGACTCGGATACGCAGTCTTGATTTGAGTAACATTTTAGATGGATGTGATGGTTTCTACCTTTGCAATTCGTGATGTCTTATTTTCATGATTTTAGAATTTTATTGACTATGTTAGTAGCTATTCATCTGTTGTTTATCTGAATTTAATAATAATAATAATAATAATAATAATAATAATAATAATAATAATAATAACGACTTTATTTATCCAGGGTAGCACGTAATAGCCACAGGCTAATAAACTTGTGGCCCTGATTTAATCAAGTAATTACAAGTTAAAAATAGAACATGACTTAAAATTATGAATAAAAACATGGGATTTAAATAATCGAAAAATGATAATATAAAACTCGATTTACTCAATATGAAAATGATGTAAAAATTGCTGGTCCCTAAAAATCTTACTCCACATGTTATGCTTAAAACAGGCTACAGAATCCACTTTCCTATTAGATAAGGGTACATTATTCCAGAGTCTTGAAGCGGACACTGCAAATGTGCGTCCACCTTCGGTTTCTCTTTTATATTTAGGGCAAATAGCGTTGAAATTAGCGTACCGTGTATTCTGTGAATGACGTTTGTGATTAATTACTAGGTGATCATCCAGGTAGCTTGGTAGAGACCCATGTATACGTTTGTACAAAATGGAGCACTTGTCTATGTTACATTGTTCATAAAAAGGAATCCAGTGTAGCTTATTAAATAGTGCTACCGATCTTCTTAGAAGATTTATAGTTTCGATTCTATGTTGATTCGATATGTATTTGTAGATTGTTTTTTAGAATAGTTAGGTGTCCCCTATTAGCAGTGAGGAATCCCACCTGCTAGATTTCTACAGACACATTAATAAAGTCATCATCATCATCATCATCATGCTGACCAGGTCAAAAAGACAAGTTGATAAAACGAGTGAAATAGACATGAAAACTCTCACTTCATACCTTAATAATCCTATTGCCAACTCCATCATAGCCACATGCCTTAGAGATATCAACGCCCTTCATCAGTTCAAGCACTTGCTCTTCTGTAGCAATAATACTGGATAAAAATAGTTCTGTCTAGTGATAGGGCGGGATATGTCTATCAACTTTATTGGTCTCATAAGTAAAATTATACACATTTAGTAAATCAATAAGAAATGAAATGAAAAGACGAAAAGGGATTGCGCGAACGGAAAAAGTATCTTATGCGAGGCGCAGCCCTAAAATCGTATTAAAAATCGAGAAGAAATCTAAAATTTAAAATTTAATCAGGAGAAATGGCATTGCCACCTGCAAGTTCAGTCTGTGACGCAAGTAGTCATTTAAAAAAAATGTATGCTTTTTCCTTGGAATCAAAGATGGACACTTCGTTTGCGACAATGGTTGGAAGAGATGAGTACCTTTCTCGATCCCATACCCTATTAACGATTTATTACCTCTTTTTATAGGATAGCTCAGATCCTTATTGGCTCTTTCATAAAATTAGATTAAAAAAAAAAGAAACAAACGTTTGTGCGAAGTGGTAAGCGGTTACGTTCATAGTGTTCCCACGTGACAGGAGATGGGCATTTGTTATGAATTCGGAGCAGGCGGTCCCGCCTCCTAATTGAAAGGCGCATTTTGCTATTCATCCAAGGTTTATGTTTTGGATGTATTTGAACCGTTTTCAGTGAAATACAATCCTCAATAATTAAACAGAAATAACCATACCAACTTGAATAGATTTCATCAATGTCACTAGTGTTTTCGCACAGAGAAATCCAGTTCAACTGCGTAGTTCCCAATTCAAGTCTGTGATATTAACATTGTTAAAATTCCACACGTTTTTTGAAAGATCGACTTCTGTAAGTGAAAAGATTCATACTTGCGAAAGCGACAGAATGGTCGCAACTGGATGGAGGACTTAAGTCCAGAAAGTACTAAAACTCCCCGGACAGTTTGTGATATAACCAAATGTAATATTGTCGAGCTGTGATGAGTGACACGGGTTGGCTCTGCTATTAGCTGCGCCAAATTATTACTTTCTAATTCCTCATGACTAATTGAATATGACTGTTAAAAATTTCCCTTTATTTCGTTTATGTATTCCTTTTTTTTAATTTTATTTTATATGTATGTTAATTATTTGCTGCTGTATTCGTTCTGTAAAGACTGTCCAAGTGAGTACATAATTAAGTTTTTAATTAAGGTCTCTTTCTGTATATTTCAACTGATATATGTGGTCACCCAACTAGGTTAGTTTTAAAGTTATTTTGGATAACCCGTTCCTGCATGTATATAATTTTAAAATTAACATGTATACCGTACTATTTTTGTAACCTGTACAGTACAGTACGTATAAAATGTTGTTGCTGTTGTTGCTGCGTCAAAACTAGTAAAACTGAGTCTTCTTGTTAAAATTCTTTTTGGTGGGTAGCTGAAATCGTTCAATGAAAACAAGGAATACTTAGAATTTGTGTCGCCGGATCTGTGGCATGACTGTATTATGTGTTATTTCCGTGATAGTCTCACAAAGCACGCTCAATTTCTATGAAAATATGCACGAGCTACATTATAAATGAAAATAAGTAAGCAAACGAAGTAAGAAATGAATGAATGAATGAATGAATGAATGAATGAATGAACCTCTCGCTGATCTTCGACTCACATTTTACTGTTTATCATTCACTGAATGGAAGTGACTTTCGGTAAATAAACGTCTTGACAACGTTTTATAAACACGTCTCCCTTAACATTTGATTTTCAGTGCTTTTAACACCTTACTAATTGTACTTCAAATCTACTTTTATGTGGTTGTAAATAGTTGTTCGTCGTTATTATATGGGGCATAGACTCCGAGTCAAGGACTGACGGCATGTTTTCTTATTTTTCTTTCTTGTGACGATTGTGACGTATGCGGGATGCGAAATGATTGTGACTGAATCACATGTATCAATTGTTGTTACGATCTCCTCAAAAATTGAAGCCATAGAGAAGATATTTAAATAAAAAAGGGGCTATGTTACTTTAAAAAATCTGAAAATGAAATAATGGTGCAGCTTTGTTTAAAACTAGAAGTATTCATTGCCAATTCAGTGCGTTCGAAAACAGTATACAATAAAGTCTGGTGTAGTTGTATGTGTCCGGTATTATGTCGATAGCTAGGGTGTCAAGCTTTTTGCCGCATTTCACTAGGGATTGATATATGCTCACTTGGTCTAAATTGGTACCGCAACGAGTAAATGTGCTAAAATATGGCCGCCAGCTATTCAGCACAGTCGAAAATCCTGAGAAAATAGACCGTGCTAAGAGGATTCTACTGAAGTCAGAAACAGCACACATTTCCTTCAGACGGTGAATCGCATCTAGAAATCTGTGATTGTCACAAATTAAAGTAAATATTAGCAGTCATTTACTTACCGAGAAAATGCAAAACAATCCTGAACGCACTGAACACCACGACGCTACGTGACGGGAAAAGTACTACACGCACGAGGTGCGCAATGGCACTAAGCATTATATCATTTTAATATGGCGCCGAAATGGTATGACCCACACGAAACCCAAGAAGTCAAAGGACCTCCACAAATTAGGTAGCGTTCTCCTGGCGTCGAATGCAATTATTTTAACAATTTAGCAAAGCTACAAATAAGTCAACTTTTTAAAGTTCTCCTCTTGTGCTAAGAAAAAATTAGCCTAACACAGATGATGGTTCGGTTTCCCTTTGCTATAATGGCAATATATCTTTCTTTTGGTGTTCTAGGGACCTGATTTAAGTCACCATTAATGGTACTTGAGAGTACTTGGTTTACATTTGACCTCTAAGACATAAAAATCACCATGACATACCGTAGCCCCTTTAAATGGAGTTTTAAAAACGTTGGAAAATGCCGCAGACAGTAAATGCTTCTTTCGAATGTTGATTTCTTGCTCTCAAAACTGTTTAACTGGTCGTTGAAGCCGTATCATCTTCATTTGTTCAATTCGCCGCTGTCATCATGTTTCTTGCTCGTTTGTTTGCGCTTTCACGGTGTTTACCTGGAGCAAAATGGCTGCACCTAACGTGCTGTCAAAACTGTTGTAGGCCAGTTTTTCTATAATATTTTTAAAAACGAATATATAATTTGTTTAGGCACTACCTCCGCTCCGTATCTTTCATCAAGGACTGTATTCAAAGTCCTTTTCCTGGCTCATCAATTGCTTGTTAAAATCAATTTTAGGTTTTCAAGTTGAAGAAAACATAAACGACTGCACTCGGTTGCTAGGAAACCTAAGACCCCCAAAACTAAGACCAATTTACTTTTCTTTATTTGTCATGTTTTGGGCGGTCTTAGTTTTCGTAATTTGCCTATGGTAATTACGAAAACTAAGACAGCCACTAACGAATGAAAAAAAAAAAAGAAGAAGAAGAAGAACTAGATGCAAATATGTGATTTTCACTTTCTTGTCAACGTTCCCATTTAAGTCTTGGCTTTCCTAATTTAGCTATGGTAATTACGAAAACTAGAAGACCACCACTAAGCACTGAAAGAAAAAAGAAGCACCGTAGATGCATATATGTCATTTCCACTTTCTTGTCAACGTTCCCATTTGATTCTTGGTTTTTCTTATTTACCTACAGTATTTAAGAAAACTAAGACCCCCACTACCTACTAACGACTGAAAAAAGAAAAGAACTAGATGCGAATACGTCATTTCCACTTTCTTGTCAGCGTTCTCACTTGAGTGTTAGTTTTCCTAACGCATAGTAACTGATGAATTCAAATAATTCTGAATGGCCGGCTTTATCTTCAGAGGCGCCACACACTAATTGATAAGGAGTCACGAGGCTTACATTTGTGGCTACTATAATCGCTTTCAATTCAAAACTTATCCAAACAAGCCATATAGGGTTTACTATTTTAGGTTTTGAAGGTCAATGTTTATGACATATTTACAGTTCCAAAACTCCAAGAACTTACATCACCAACCACTTCATGAATTGCTTTATCTTTCAGAAACAAATACTGTTCAGAAATCGAAATAATAACTGCGAAGTAGTGGAACTAAAGTCTCTTACCCCATGAGGCACTGGTGTACCCTCCAAATATATACTGGCCGACCTTTATTATAGTCACAGTGGGGCCTTTGTTGTCACACATGGAGTGAAAGGTAGTTACAGCCCAACCATCCGCAGACGAACGCCAACAACGCTTCCAGTAAGACGACTGACCCTGAACGACGGGTTTGAGCCAGTTACTCAAGGTACCGAGGTAATTGTTGTTATTTTGGAGGATCGCAGAGTGTCCTAAACCTTATGTTGCAAAATGTTAAGAAAAAAGATAATACTTTTGTTTAGTCACTGAACATCTTAACAAGAACCTTGTTAAACGAAATTGCATTAGTAACAATAACAACAATAACTTTATTTGTATAGTGGTATATACAAAAGCTCTACACCGCTTTACAATCGTAACTAACTAACAATAGCACTAAAACAAAAAGTCAATTGAAAGCAAGTCTAAAAAGATAAGTTTTCAATCTAGATTTAAAAACATAGACTGATCGAATTAATTTAACGTCTAAAGGACTCACTCCAGTGCGTTGGGGCAGCGACCGAAAAGGCCCTATCCCCATAACTCTTCAGGCCCACATTCGGTACTTCTAATAAATGTTTGCCAGCTGACCTAAGATTTCTCGTAGGGTTATATTGGACTATAAGTTGACTTAAATACGGAGGCACCAGATTATTGAGAGCTTTAAAAGTTAACAGCAATACTTTAAAGGCAATACTTTAAAGTGTAGCTCCTTAAGGACGGGGCGAATGTGCGCTGCCATAGGTTGCCCAGCTACAAGGCGTGCAGCGCAGTTTTGAACGCGCTGGAGCTTCTGAATCATATACTCCGGTGACCCGAGGAGCAACGAGTTACAATTGTCCAGTCGACAAGTAACATAAGCATGGACGAGGGTCCTTGTACTCTCAGAAGTCAAATACATTCTAATCTTCGCGATATTCCGTAGATGAAATAAAGCAGATTTGCAAACGGAACTCACATGCTTATCTAGTGACAAGGTCTCATCGAAAACTACTCCTATGTTCCTAGCTTTGTCAGACCGCTCTACACAATGATCACCAACCAGGATACTATCTAAAGATGGGCGTGGCCGATATTTTGAACGTATACCAGAAAAGATCAGTGTATTATGACCACAGGGTGCTTCCATTTATGTGGCTGGTAAGTTATTGGAGAACAGCTTGTTACTAGCAACTGTATGTATCATTCGATATTTTTCCTTCCTTTTCATTGGCCCAGAGCCTACCACGTGACTCACAAATAACTGCCTACAAATAATGGCCTGCTCGTGCGTATCATTGTCCAAGTGTGATTTTGCTACAAATATTATTCTGCTCATGAGTAGATGTGTCCACGCGTCCATGCTCTTCAAATTCAGTGAAACTTCCCGAAAATAATAATGAAAAACAAGTTTGGTGATCGAATGATAAAACTATTACTGAACTCGGTTTTCGCACTAATATCGTGATTTGTCAGTGTGTCGCAGATCAATTATTTGCCTGAGCCGCCGGCTTCGGAAAATAATAGATCGAAATCACATTTCTGATGAACAATAGATTTTGCCCGTCCAGACTCTTCATCAGGATGAGGTCTAGCTCCCACTGGATTAAGATCCTTTGTGTTTGCTCGTTTTGTGGACGAGGCTGGACGGGCAAATTTATTGTTCACAACAAGCGTGATATTAGTCAATTGATCTCCTCGCCACTGTTACCTTGGATGCCAGAGATTTTATTTTTCTTTCGCGAGGAGCAGCAAACCCGCTAAAAGCGAGAGCGAACGACGAACGGAGAAGCGAAAAATAAGAACCTCTGGTCACGGCAGTTAAAAACCTCGCTTTCATACAATAGCCCATTTTACAGTTGCCCGCTCAGTGACCTGGCATATGAATGGAAAAGAGGCTGGGGATGACCTTGTTTTGATACAGACTTCACTGTCTTTCTCATGTAAATCATGCCTGTTGTTCTTATACTAACTAGTCCATATTTGCATTAGAAACACAGAGAGGTTTCTATCAAAACAAGGTCACCTCTAGCCTCGCTTCCACTCAAAGGACTCATATGTGGGTTGAGTTTGTTGTTGGCTCTCTTCTCTGCTCCGAGAGGTTTTTCTCCGGGCACTCCGGTTTTCCCCTCTCCTAAAAAAACAACACTTCTAAATTCCAATTCGATCCGGAATACTCGGACATTTAATGCATGAGTCCCCGGGTCGGAAGATTGGGCAACCACTCTCCACGCTATCGAGCTTAAGTAAATTGATTTGATTTGATTTGATGAAATGACGAAGATACGTGGACAAATTCGAAAAGTTCTTCTAAGCACTGAATATTTTTAGAAAGAAATCTAAAAAAACGCTTATGGAACAAAATGAACTAAAAGAGGGTGAAACTTCGCGGAGAGAATTAAGAGGTGTCAGAAGTTTTCTAACTGCAAGCAGTGGTACTGCCATAAAAAAGGCCCCAGTGAAATCTCGTTCGACCGAGATCGCTTTTAAACTGAATTTATTGTCCCCTGAACTTCAAGCTCACAACGAATTGGTTGTCCCATTCAAGAAGATCACTTCGACCGTCGTGTGATGATCGGCTTTCTTTGTATCGAATGCAAATTAAATAACAAGGATGTTGTTAACAGGACCGCAAAAACATCCTCGTTCATGATAAAATGAAGGAAAACTTTTTCCTGTATAGGCTTTATTTCTAAAATCGCCGAAAATCCAGAATCTGATGCGTACAGTACTGCACCTCTAAATCACGGCCTTCCACTCCAATTTTGGTTTTCTAAGCCCTCCTCGCGCTAAAAATCGGTTTTATCGAGTGTTAGATCGTTTTCAATACGAAAACCAATCAGGGACCGTGTTCAATATCTGAAATCATCGAAGTGAGGTTCTTAGTCGTCGTGACCAGATGTTACTTTTTTTTTCTCTCGGCGCGCATCGTTGCTTCGCCGAGTAATTTTACTTCCAACAACAACAACAACAACAACAACAAAAAACAAACAAAAAAAGGAAGGAAAAAAAAACTATGGCACCCAGGGTACACCACTGACAAATCACCATACTGAACTCAATCATTTCTTCCAATAAATGTTAATAATTTGAATAAACACCCCTCTCAAATGAAATCATAACATATTGGACAAATTTGAAATAAACTGAATTCCCAGAGCACCTTTCGAGGACGTAAACTCTTCGCATAAGGAAACTTGAAGGATGTGCAATACAATTTCACGCTTATGTGTTTGATATATTACCCGACAAATGAGACTTCGCGCACAAGAGTAAGTCCAGCATTATCAGACTGTCGTCACATTTCAGTAGTAAGTATCCTAAATGACGCATCCTCAAAGAACAACTTCCCTTACAAAATCACTCAAAATTTATGTTTGTAGAATTTCTAGATCGTTTACCGTTTAACCCTTCAAACTGTTGTTTAGTGTTTATTTCCGCAACATTTCTACCACTTTTGAAAGTTTAGTTGCCTAGCTTTATTTCAAATGTTATTAGGGAATTAAGCTACAAAAGGGGAGGCGCTCATTTTCGTTAAAAGAGGTCATAGTATGGCTGGAAAAAACAAACAAACAAACAAACAAACAAAAAATGAAAGCTTGCACTTTTTTAAAGTACTAACCAGAGGCTTCTTTAATTAGATGCATTAGATGATAGATGTTTAACGCTTTACCTGCATAACTATAGTAGCAATCAAAGCCATTTCCGACATATCCACTGTTGCACTTGCAGGAATAAGACCCTCGTTCATTTGTACAGGTAGCAAGCAGGTGACAGTGAGATGTCTCTCTTGTGCACTCATTCAGATCTGATGACCATAGGAAACAAAAGTGTAAGAGTGAACACTTTCAAACGAAACGCCACCTATACTTCCTTTTTATTTCTAAAAGAAGAATTTTGTCCACTGCTTCACTGGTCCCAAATCAAATCCTTTTTCGTTTAATGACATGCTTGTGAGTGGTTTCGCTAAAAACGTATAATTTAGTCGAACCTGACTAATTACTAAACATAATCTAAATAGTAATTTTTACTGGAGAAAGCTTCTTCACACCGAATTTCTGTGACAATGGCTGTTTTTCCTAAATATTTAATAGCTCTTTTGAGGTAACTACGTGCTGTTTTATTGTCTTTGACGTACAGACCCAATCAACCCACACGGTTCGCTCAAGGCCTTACCTTTCTTACAAGTATACTGGTGACAGTCACTGCACTTCACGTCATTCCACTCATAGTTGTGTTCCACACCAAGTGCATGTACGCAGTCTTCTTCCCCAAAATTGTTTGGTTGGTTTTTGGCCCAAGCTGTAAAGTTTCCAGCTCCCCGATCCGCCCAAGTGAAGTCACCCTCCGTGGAGATGTCATTCAAGCCCAGCCAGGCTTTTTCGCCATTATGACGGTGCTGTATAAACACGTTTTCTTCATTGTTACTAACGTCAATAAGGACCGCGTTTTCTTGACGGCATTTGTTCAGTGCGGTGGTCCAGTTTGTACACGTCTGACTTGTATAGTAACAAAAGCCATTGAAGTAGTTCCATCCTGGATCACACACATCTGCAAATAGAAAACAAAAAACGATATTGAAAAGCAAAACAGGCAAACAAACAAAACAACAACAAAACAACAAAACAAAATAAAACAAAAAACAACAACAACAACAACAAAAAACAGAAGTCGAATCTTTAACGCTTGGACCGATAAATAATATTTGTGGCAGTTGATGTACACAATACTAATTTATCGATCAACATTTGTGACTGAGGTTACCTACGAACATGCACTGATTTGACAGATGGTTGACCCCAGCTGTTGACTGACTCCATAAAATGTAAGGAAGAAGTTGTCGAATTAGCCAATACACGTCACTTTCAGTAAACTATCTTCGCTTTACTGCTGTCGAGTTATCGAGCAAATTACGTAATCAATTTAAGCCAGTTGTTTCTAATGAGAACATCCCTAACTGAATATTGCAAGGAGTCCAGTTGCCTCCCTTTTCTTCCCAGGCAAGGATCCTCTATGTTTTTAATTGTTTTTATTATACTACAACTACTAGGAATCCAGGGTCTACTGACCTGTGAGGACCGCATAACTCACTGACAGCGGATCATATCTTGTCCCATACAATTCCTTGACACAGACTCTGAATCCAGAGGAATTCATATTCTGGAAACATAGAAAATTGTCCTAATGTCTATTGATCGCTTAACGTCTTCTTGTTGATATTAGATGTCTTCATTGAAGGTTATTAGTAATTAAAGTCTCAGAACTGATCAATGTTCGAGCGTAAGTTCCAAACCTGGATTGCACGCCCTCAAAGCTATGTAATTCAGAAAGAAGCAGGATACATGCAGCTCAACGTTCTATTCAAACAAGAAGGCGCACTACGTATACAATGGGGGTCTAAGGTCTTCCAGCTATAAACCCTCTTTGATTTGTACTTCACTTTTGCACTTGGAGGTCCCAACTAAGATAAAAAACGCTGTCTTTCGTCCTCCATTTTTTATCAGTGTAAACAGTTGTGAATTAAAATAATGATCGCAAATATCCAAAGTTATAACCCAGCAATTAATTTTTGCGCTATTTTATTGGCTATTTTGGATCACTTGGTGCAAATTATACCCCGTCCCCGTCGACATTTGTTCTCCGATTTACCAAAACCAAAACAAAAACAAAAAAAAAACAAAAAAACAAAAAAGGAAAAAAAAAAACCGAAAAAAAAACAAACAAACAAACAACGACAACAAAACAAAGCCAGTCTTTTTAAAGTTTCTTCAATTTCAAATAGAAGAATCCAATACCAGTTTAAGTAAAATAGACTCAACCAATCGGTGCAGTTGTTTGTGTAATTAGCAATCGCCGTCAGATCCCTTTCTTTTACAACATTTTCAACTTTCAACTTTGCATACGCGATATGAATTTCATTAATCGGAGGGTTAAAAAATAAATAAACCCCTTTCTGGCTTGCTGTTATATCGATAGACAACTTTGTCCTTGGCTGATAGATTTCTCCTCAAAATTTCACACTTCCTCCTGAACGACTTGCCTCTTGGCCAACTGATCACTTTTCGGACAATCTATGAGCCGCGCAAATTATTCTTCGATATACCAGCTGCCGAAAGGGGTGTATTGCTCGAGGATTAGCCCGAGCTTAGAAATGCAGTTGGCGCACAAAACGACTTGGTCATAATACGCATGCTCAGTGTTACGTCATCAACGGGACAGCGCCCAAACTTTCTTCAGTCGCCATTTTGAATGCCCCGAGAGTGCGCCACAGTGAAAAGAGGTTTTAAGTGTGGTAAGTGTACTTTACTTGCTTGACATCTTTTACTTTTTATAGCATTTTTTCTACTTGTTACAATCTAGCTCTGTTGCTTACCCGTATTTACCCGTGTATAATGCGCACTTTTTTCCCAAGATTTTGTTAATGAAACTCTGCGTGTTATACATGGAACCTTTTGTTTGTTGATCGCTTTCTCATTTACATACGCGTGTGGTTAACAAAGGATACAGAAGACAATAAACAAGTCTTCAAAAGTCTGTTGTCCATGCCGTTGTTATAATAAACAATTAGATAACCTATCACAGTTGCTTTTAAAGTACCGTCGATAAACTGGCTAGAAAAACCGCAATAAAACTGCCGGAGATATTCTGTGAACAGACGCCAAAAATTTGCATACAGACGAAACAAAATATCCTCTTATTTGAATATGGTAACGAAACGCACATTTTGTGAGCCAAAGTTAGTTCGAAATTATTTTGCTCGAAGTACAGCAGCTCAGAACAAAGACAACAAAAATGAGGTATATTTTGCAGAGGCTTTTCTTTTGACAACTGAAAATCGTCAGAGACGCATTTTACAGGAGATGATTATCACCGCGTTACGCTTGATTCAACAGATCACACCACGATCATTTGTTAGCATTCAGATACGTAAAAACATAAAGTGTCAGCGAATGAAAGCGAAAATGTTTACACAGCGACAACGAAGAGTCTTTGAGCATATGAGGATTCCTGTAACGGGTGTCTAAATCATTCTCTAGCGCCGTCTCAATTTTCGGGAATACGCTATTCTTATCAGACTCTTATGAGATAAAACAGTTTTTGGTTGCCTTTTGTAATTAACGAAACACAAGCTTAACAAAACGAAACACAAGCTTAACAAAACGAAACACAAGCTTAACAAAAGCCAGAACAGCCTAATAGTGACCAAAAGCTTTTGAATATCAGAGAAATTTTAACTGGAACAGGTGAGAGACAATATCCCAAAATGGAATCGTACTTTAATATCGGAGTTTACAAGACTCAAAATTATAGGATAAATCATTGTCGCTTTATCCTTCGGCCATTAATTTTGAAATCTCATATTTGCGTTCACGACCCTTTGATCTTGGTTTTTATGTCAAACGAGAAGTGGCAATGACAACATTGTACGTCCTCTCCAAGCTACATCCTGCAATTTTCCCCGAGCTAAAAGCCAGTATGGCTCTTGTTTACTAAATATTCAAGGATGAATTTCGAGGGTGAAACGAACGGTATAGTAACCGGAGAACTCACATTATAGCAAGCAGCAACCAAGCAAAAGCTGACCTTTTAATACTTAGTTGATCAACCTTTATACACACGATCATAATTATTCTAACACAGAGGTAAGACATACCACGAATAGTGAAAGTCTAATGGTGGTATTTGATAACATGCACGCGAGCATTCGTCACAGAGGGGTTTTCTTTTTTAACCGCAAGTGCACGTTGTTGTAATTTGTTATTCGAGTTAACAAATCGAAATCAATGTTTTATGCGTCTCTCTTCTTATTGATCATAAATTGCGTCATAATATTGTAAAAGTGGCTGTGGAATAACGAGCCGCAGGCGATTTGTACCGCAGCAGACTTTGATCAATTTATAATAAATAAAGAGGACAGACGCATAAAAGCTAACGTCAATTTGTTTTTTATACTAACAAAAGCATAATAAGAAAAGACACCGTAAACAGACGTAAACAGAATAGTAAATTAATTCTGTTCAAACTGACGCGAACATTGTCAATAGCTTTCCTCGCTTTCTGGTTGGCTACTTACAACAGCTAAGAAATTAGATTGGCTAAAAGGTTGACAGTTTGGCGTCAGGCCGATGCTTGACATAAATTAAAATTTTTACTTGTTGCAGAAAGCTGAATCAAATTCAAAATGCAATGTGATCTGAGTTTTGTAGGAAATGTTTCTGTTTTGTCCGTGGCTCGGCACAAAAGCGTCGAAGACTTTCGTCTGGCTGTTCTTAAAAAAATCCAAGGAAGTTTTTTGTTTAGCTCACGCTCAAAGCAGCATTCGGGAGATTAAATTAAATACAAGGTATGCCGATGTGTAATCATCACTAGCTACGAGAAGTTTTGTCTTTGCAAGTGAAACTTTTCTTGAAACACTGAAGAAGTCTAATAATTTTTTTTTGAAGGAAATTGGATTTTCAGTATTGTTATTTTGTGTCTTTTACCTGAAAATATTTTCACAAATGCACCTCTTGGAATAAACGTATGTTTCGACTAGAGCCTTTGGACTCATCATTTCAAACAATTTCTTGCACTGGTCGTCTCCGCTTAATCTGGAAACCTTGTTGTTGTTGTTGATTTTGTTTTCAGTTGCTTCATTTTCGGGAGCTTCTAGATAGGAGATTGATTTATTATATGATAATTCCAGCTCTTTTTCCCATTCAGGGCTGGTGTCATCCCCGAAACTAAAGTTGGAAACAATTAAGTTCTGCGTGTCGTCCTACTCTACTGATCTTACTACAAGTTTTCGCATAAATTAACATTTTATCTGTCTGTACTCTAATTAGTGGCAAAAAATTGCCAATCAGCTCGCGAGAATTTTGACAGTTCTTCTAAAATTTTTACTTTCTTTCACTCCCTGTTTCTTGTGGACTAAAACGATTTGTAAATTCGCTGCTTTCTGTAAGCTTCTCCCCATCTTAAGGCCCCGGGCAAACGGCCTCAACATTTGGATGAAGGGGGTTATTTTCTAAAGAAACTTGGTGCTGCGTCTGCGGAGGAGCAAAACACGAAAATTTGGTTTATCAACGGAATTGATAACGTAAATTGACCGCGGTTGTTGTTGTTGTTGTTTATTTTTTCGAATCTTTGTACATTATCAGCTCCGTTGATAAGCCAAATTTTAAACATTTGGATGGTCTGTTATTTGCTATTTGACTTGTTGTTTGATTTTGTTGAACGGCGATGAGGAAACCGTTTGCTACCCCCTTTCAACCGTGTTGAAACATTGAATGGAAGTTGGATTGATGTCGAATGAGCTTAAATTAAAAGCGTTTTAGCTTTGCTTTAACATCCATTCCACATTTCTTTCGTTATCGTAAATGTTGACAGATGTTGAAGCCGTTTGCCACCCGCTTTCAACATTGTTACGTATGCGCCTGCGCATTAATCGGTCTCTTAAAGGGGTATCCATAAAAACAACTGATCGACTTAATACCAGGCTCCTCGTGTTGCTTTGTTGAATCAAGTGTTGATGTGTTCAAATCGTTTGCCATCCTCGGCGTTTAATGTCGTTCAACATCGTTCAACAGGGTACAACAAAATCGAACGGATGTTGAAGCATATGTTGAAGCCTTTTGCCCTGGCCTTTAAGCAATGACGCAAGAAAAGAAATGTTAAACTTAGCCGCCCTTAATCGGAAGCTTCCTATTATACATAATCTGTAGGATTGAACACTAAATGTTACCTCGATCCAAGCGGTGATACCGTTGTGAGCTGGTGCGGAATTTCCGCTCGCTGTCGTGCTGTGATTGGCTGATATCACCACAGTAGGAGTTGAGTTGTAGTTTCTTGTAAATAAAACGAACTGGAAAAGAAAAACAAGTAGGCGTATAAATTAAGATTTGACCCTTTTGTGGCGCACTTTTAGACCTTTAAAAATGTTTTAGACTTAATCTCTTCCAAAATTCACACCTCTAATATGTTGGCTCCGTTGTAAAGCTTTACAGTCGAACCTCTCCAATGCGAATACCGAAGGGACAGCAAAGTGTCCGTATTAGAGACGTGTCTGAAAAGAGAGGTTCGATTGTATTTTCTTTACCTAAGTGCTATGCTGTAGGGGTCTTTCGCGCACTTTGCAAGAGAAACTTCAATAATTCAGTTTGCTTTTGTAGCCTGTTTCGATTCACTAAACACTTTTCACTTACCGCACAGTAAGCGTTGTTATTTTCATCTGTTGGTGGGTTTGTGTTGGGGAAATCAATGACACCATGCTCGGTAAAGAGTGGTTTGTGAAGTTTGGAGAACGCGAACCAGTTCTGGGAAGGTAAATGGCAACCGTGAATTACCAAATTTTCGAGTGAACAAATGAAAAACTACAAAGGAAAAACTAAAACAACATCATCATCATCAACAACAACATCAAACTATGCCAAACAATAAGGTCTATTTCAGTAATAGACAAGTGAGAGTTTCAGGGCGCATTCCAGTGTTTTACCCCTGAAAGCTCCGCATGCCATCCAAAATGCTTTGACGAAAAAAAGAAATAAATAAAAAAAGTGCTAAACGTTCCTGAAATATGCTTTAGTGCCTAGGATGAGGGGAAAATCGTGGCAAAATTAATACGAACATAACTGAAGTATCTGCATCGCAACCCTCCCTCATCGTTTTCGACCATTGGCTAAAAACATCACACCGTTATTGATGATCAGCTATGTTCGGGAATCAGTTATGACCCAAATTGACAAATAGCACTATGAATATTTTAGGTCAGTAAAGTATCATGCACCCACGGACTCGCCTTTTTTAATATTGTTATCTTGGAATCAAAGATCTTGGTACATACCACATAAATATCTTCATGCTTGCCGTCGAAGTTCTGCATTTCACGAAGACAGGCCTTAAAGGAATTCTGAGTTGTGTCTTCGTTCCAGAGAAGAGCTGCATCATACTCTTTACCAGTCCTTGGATGCTCTGCTGTCACAAGAACGACAGGTGCCTCAGAAAACTTGTCCTAAGATGTGAAAAACAAAGGAATGTTGTCTTACGCTTAACTTTAGGGAGGCAATTTTTAGATATAACTTGCAACTAAAAATTACATTACATCTGCACCCAAATAACGCTTAAGTTTTCGAGAACACTTGCATGGTAATTTTAATTTGTGGAGATGGTTTCTGCCATATCTTCAACATTTCTCTAACTGAGGTTAGAAGCAGTGAAGCTATATATAATTATCGTAATAGTATACACGAAAAAGTGACTCAAATCTGATTGGTTACAAAAAGCAGTGCAGTTTTGCTGTAACACAGTGCAAAAACGTATAACACCAAAGCAAAGTTGTAACACTGCAGTTACAAATGTATTTTGATTGGTTTAGAAACAATAGAAATTTGAATTTCCCAATCAAATTGTGGCTGGTTCTCTAGCAACAAATTCGCCGTAAGTTTGAGTCGCGTTGAAAGTTGTAAAAACGCAAAACAATGGTCGGCGTTTTGAGAAGGTTTTCTATCGAAGAGGAGCTGAAACTAGCTTTAAAAACGAGCAGAGTACGAAAAGCATTGCTTTATGGCTGTCTGTTTGAAGAAACTAATGTTTTGAGAAGAAAATTACCGACGGAATCGAAAATTATGAGCCCGTTGAACTTATATATAACTTTGCTCAAGCCATTTTAAGCTGAGAAACCGAAAATAAACAAGACGAAGATTATGAGCCACAAATACTGAAAGTAATGATTTTACAGGACAAGATAGACACTTGAAAAACAAGGTGGCCTTATAGCTATAGCCTACAACTTTTCAGCCGGATTTTGCGGCTTAAAAACTTTAAAAAGGTTGACAAAACTGTTGTTTTGACTTTCGCGTGATGAATAAATTATTTTGCACCTACGTTGCCGGCTTATCCAACACAATTTTTTCTTGTATATTAATATGTAATCACACGATTTTTTTCTTGCACTTTAAAATAAATAAGCACTTATAAATTTTTTCAAAGACCACAAATTTTATTAGTTTTTGGAAAAAATTACTCGTATTTATTTATTTCAAACTGCGCTCGAAATCAAGTTATTACCTATACAAACCGTTATTACGGCTTCTTCTCAGGCCGTTTAAAACAAGCCCATTGATTGTAATTATCTTTATGGTATAGAGAAATCGTTTAACAACAAACTCTCAAATCTCACCCTTGGAAAAGTCACGTCTGCGCAGTTTGTCCCAGACCACCACTTTGGCAGCCGAATAGTTCCCGTTAGTCCTTCGGATGGTGCTCCTTGATAAGCCATCCAGTCAATGGTAGCAAATGGATTAAAGTTCTCTTGCTTTCTTCCAGTTTGCATGACACAGACTGAAAAATTATTCGTGGTGACTTTTTCCGTCCACGAGGCTACTGCATCGTGAACTGTCAAGGAATCATTCAGCGTCATATGATTAACAGTCACCTGTACGTATACCCGTTTGTCCGGATAAAACCGGTATGGCGGAAAATCTACCGTCTTACAAGCAGAATCCGTCCATTTCGGAACTTTAATAAGTTGTAGTCGTCCTCGAGCGACAGGGAAACCTATTGAATAATATTTTAAGACATGATAAAGGTAAGCCTTGTTAGGTAATGTTCTTGGGGGCTCTGACGGGGGTGGGGGTGGGGAAGGGGGGAGAGTGAATCCATTGTTTTCAATTTGTAGCTTATGACTCATTACTGCCAGATTGCGTCATATAGTAACAGATCAGGACCTCCATTGGCTTGCTCATGTTTGCTTGGGGTTGCCATTCAAGCGAAAGAGAGGTAAGACTAATACAAGCAATTATTGACGCCTTCATTTACTAGTCGATCGTTACTGTACAAACATTGTTAGATATATTGTCCCTCTGTAGACACTGAATTGAATTAGGGAAAGTTGCTGGAGCGCTATTTTAGGACTATGGAAGTTCACTCGAAACGTCCGCGGATTAAAGAATGAATAAGTGAATGATAACCACAGAGCCTGATTATATTCATTCTCGTATATTTTATCGTTCACGGGTATATTACGAACCAATAAAATGACCAGCTCCGAGTTAGCTTGTTATTTAGCTCAGTTGGTAGAGCACGGCACTGGGATCGCAGAGGTCATGGGAATGAACACATTCATTCCCGCATATTCATCGTTCACGGGTATATTACGAACCAAAAAAATGACCATCACCCGGTTGGCTTGTTAGCTCAGTTGGGTAGAGCGCTGCATCGGTATCGCAGTCACGGTGTTTATAACTTTTCATACCGTTTATTTCAATTTTGTTGGCTTTTCAAGTGCTTCAGTTTTACGGTACTAAAGTAATTTAAGCTCACCTCTTGCAGTATTTCAGTACATGAAAGTGTGAACATCAACAGTTCGAAAAACTTTCTCTTCCAAAGTGATTAAATTAAGAAATACAACATGATAGAAATGCACAGGAACATCGATATCATGTTGTATTTCGTAATTTACTCACTTTGATGGTTTGGCTGTTTTCATTTTTATTTGGCTTATTTACCACCCGTTGTTTAAATTTTGTTGGCTTGTCAAGTGCATGTGTTTTACGTTACTAAAGTCATTTAAGCTCAATTCTTGCAGTATGTCAGTTCATGAAAGTGTGAACATCAACAGCTCGGAAAATCTTCTCCTCCAAAGTGATTAAGTTAAGAAATACAACATGATATTCCTGTTGACATGCATTTCTATGATGTTTTATTTCTTAAGTTATTCACTTTGGAGGTCGGTTGGTTGCATCTTTGATATGCCTTAATGTGACAGCGTGATGCAGTTCTGAGTCATATTTGTCAGTCATCATTTGGCTGTGTGACCGCGTAATTCGGTTCCAGTCAAAGCTCACATTTCACCCTTGCTCACAATAGAGTTCCAGTAGCGCAGTGGTAAGAGCGTCTGTCTAGATCACGGAGGGTCGTGGATTCAAATCCCATTTGGGTTTTTTCCCGAGTTTACATCTGATGTTACAGGCATTTCTACCATGTTAAAAATTTTCTCAGGGCCAATACAATGAAGTTTTTCTATTTGGTTGCATAAGAACAAATTAATTTATTGTTGGTTGTAAAATAGACGACCGAGCTTTACAGTGGAGTCAGGTCAAGCGTACCCCCCTAGATTACATTAATAAGTTGATTATTTGAACATTGAATCCGTCATTCGTTTTGAATGATGCAAATTTTTCAAATATTCGAATCAAACTTCAATTGCTGATTGGACTATGTCCGTACATGCGTTTGAAAAACGCGTTCGACCAACGAGACTTTATTTCTGTCATCTCTTTTAATAGACACACGGTTTTCAGCCCTTTAAAATCCAACAATATTGTTCTTTCCGAGGAATCCTAAAAATAATAAATTTGAACGGAGCGAAATTAAGCACAACTCATAGCGCACAGTGTTGTGAACAACCAAAAATATTGACGAGAAAACTTGCTAGAACTCCGTCTGAATTTTTTTTTTGCCTCGAAGAAGGCTTCTACAAGTTCTATGGGATGTAGATAGCAAAGAAAGCAAAAACCTCTCGATAATAACATTTACAATACCGTTTCCACTCACCGTTGGACGCCATGTTGGACGCTTCGATTTCCCATATAAGGAGCATCTTTTGTTCGCTTATTCCAATCAGCAATCGAAGTTTGATTCGAATATTCCAAAAATTATTGCATTATTCGAAACGACTGACGGGTTCACTGTTCGAATAATCAACTCATTAATGTAATCTAGGGGGGTACGCTTGACCTGACTCGACTGCAATAAGTGTCGTTTTTATACCTTCACAGCTTCCTGGATGGTAAACGGGATTATTTTGTAATTCCCGACAGTAGCTTAACTCATGCCAGCATTTGTTAATGTACGTAGTTCCATTCGCAGTACATACGGGATCCTGGTAGGAGGGACATTGTTGGAAACATTCACAGCGTGCGTCATGTGCACTATATGTCTTGCAGACTCCATACCGTGGGCAATGCACGTTAAGGCAAGGGTTGAGATCTGTAGCATAAAAATAAAACATTCCGTTTTACTTTCCTTGTTTCTTTCTTTCTTTAATGACTAACATAACTGGGACACTTAAAATATTTTATTAGCGAATGTTTACATAAAGGTAAAGGGATTAAATTGTGGAAGCCTACTTTCAAGTACTTTTGTGGTTTGCTCTGTGCAACTCAAATAGTTTGCTGGTAGAGTTCTTGTAAATATCCAATGCCTCTATAAATGTGCTGTAAGAAATATTTCCTTGAATCCAAGTATTTTTGATAAAGTAAACCAACCTCCAATTACAACATAACTGACTGTCAAAGGGTCGTGACCGCTTCCTGATCCCATCAAGTCCCTCACGCAAATCTTCATATTCTTGAGACCAACTTCCTGTAGAGAAAATGACAAAGACTTTTTACACAATGACGACTACATCGAGTTTCGTAGACAAATAACGGTGGCTGCTCTCCTTAGTAATCCATTTTTATTTGATAAACATATTTTTCTTGAAATTTATGTATTTATTTAAGACTGTTTACGTCTCATGCATTGAGCAGGAGTATGATAGAGCACAAATGATCACATCAAAACAAGAGAGCGCAAATAACCACAGTAGATTAGACCGCCGACCGGTTAGCTCAGTGGTAGAGCACCGGACTACCGTGCGGGAGGACGTGGGTTCGAACCCCGGCCGGACCAACACTCAGGGTCTTTAAATAATTGAGGAGAAAGTGCTGCCTTTGTAATGACATCTACAAACGGTTAGACTTTCTAGTCTTCTCGGATAAGGACGATAAACCGTAGGCCCCGTCTCACAACTCTTCATAATTCTCTGATTCTGTGGGACGTAAAAGAACCACTAGGGACGCAACAAAACTCTGGCAGTGACCATCCCTAGTGTCTGTCTTAATTTGATATTTACATTACGGGGGCACTCATAACTCATCTTCATTAATTGTAAACTGCGTTATAAGCAGTCTGGCAAAGTCCCCGGCCAGTGTTGTAATGCGCATTTGAATATTGCATAGAAAATGCGCAATATAAATGTGATATTATGATATCATGTGATATAAAAAAAACATGAATGAAAAAAATCTTTTATGAAGTTGTAATACAGTATTGCATTTTATTTTTTGCTTCTTTTATTTGCAGCTCAGTCAATGGAGAAAACTGGAGAGTATGCTACTGATCCCCTACCTCAACCCAGGCTGAGATTATGTTGTTCTCAGGAGGAACGAAGCTTTTCACTTGTCGGTCATATTGGTGATGAACAGAAACAAGAATAACAGGTGGCGCGTAGAACGTGGTGTTAAAGGGTACTTGCTGTAAACAAGTAATAAAACATAAAAGGTAAATTAATCAATCGAACTGAATCGATCAATTAACCAATCAACCAACCAATCAACCAACTAATCAGTCAATCAATCAATGAGTCGAGATAGAATAAAGTCACTTGATAGTCTCTATATCAACTTGTTTTTTCAGTTTTCTCATTTTGTCTTTGAATATTATAATCCAGGTGTCAAATCTGATGACATTCGTTAAAAGGTGATATCACAGCGCTATTCGGCTGGGAGTTATATTTCGCGAGACTTAAAAGATCACTTGACAAGCGGGGATTTAGTGTTCATCAAAAAAGTATTTTAATCAGTTTAATTAATGAGAGGAAAATGAAAACAAGTATGAGTCTGCAAAACATAACAAAGAATAACGATCGTACAAAGCGAATTGACTGATGTGTTACAGACCTGACAGAATCCGTAGTTGTCGCTAGACGAGGGATTTCCATTGTTGGGGAAAAATGCTTCCTCCGCTATCGTGACATTGAAACCCGAACCATTGCCTTGAAAAGCGAACCATTCCTTAGGGAGACAAAACCAATCAAAATCAAACAACTTGAAAAAGAAAAATTAGTCATGGGCTCCTGGTGGAGGTAATTTTGTTCGGCAAGTGGGTATTCTGAAGACAAAGGTATTCTGACACTGCCGGACTAAGATGATGGCCAATGTGGCGAGGAATACTTAGGTTTTAAAACGAGATGGTGTGTGTTGTTCAACAACAACAATTTTTAACTGTACTCTTCCTTGCCTTATTCTACAATTTACAACAGGAAATCAAAAAGGAAATTTTCTCTAGGGTGCAGAGGGTATAAAATTCGTATCAAAAACCGTTAACTAAATACTTCAGAACCTCCGGTGCTCTCGAAAGCGGTCCGTCAACCTGCGTCCAGTCGCCCCAATGTACACTGTCTATAGACATTTCTTGCACGACAGGCAATAAACCACGTGTTCCGTGATACAGGAGAAATGTCCCGTTATGTAAACAAGCGGACCGCTTTCGAGAGCACCGCAGAGACGTCATCAACGGGAGGAATGACCTTCCTGTACCTGCCCACTTTAAGCAAACAAATCATACACTAGAGGACAGGAAGGTTGCTGTATTGAAGGCAGGGCTAGCGAACCAAGAATACCGTAAGAAGTAGGAGATGAGGTTGATATTCAAATATGGTACTGTGGGTCCAAGTGGCCTTAACCATGAATTTAGTTTCATGTGAATCACTCTCTCTTTTTTCTTACTCGCGCGCCGACGCGCGCTATTTCATGTGGCACGTGCGCGAGTGTTGCAATCAGACACGTGAGCTAATTTTAACGAACCTTTTAACAGTATTTAGTTTCCAACCCTGAAGAAGGTAGTCTCCTTCGCAGCCGTTCTTTGTCTCGTCACGCAACGCTATTCGTCACTAGGAGCGTTGCGTGACGAGACAAAGAACGGCTGCGTAGTAGACTATGAACAAGGCAGTGTTGCCGAAACGTCAGTTTAAGGGGGAACTAACTTAACTACAAAATGAGCTAACATTGTTGCTATGGAAAGTTCCCAACCCTCATATCTTGGAAACCCTAACTTGCACAGGCAAGCTGTCTGGCTATGTTTCTACAATCAAAAAGGTTTACAAGATTTTCGAGTCATAACCATATTTGGTAAGTCACGTGACCAGAACAGAAAAAGGCCTAAAATTCGAGTGGCGTACACTTCTGAATATCGAAAATGGTGCCAATTGTTAACGATCGCCAAGGTGCAAAACTCTACGTATTGATTTTTGGAAATTCGCGTTTTTGTGAGATTTATGACGTCATAAGCACGCAAATTCATACCATTTCGTCGTTATCATTGCAGTTATGTACGTTAACAACAATTGCTTACGTAGACTTGTAAAGAAGGCTGAAATATCTCCGATTGGCAAAAAAAATCGGAACTTCACATAATTTTCTCCAAGTTTTAGGGATTTTTCTCTCTAAGGCGCGGTTGGGGCCTGGGGCAAGTTACGCATGCGCAATCGCAATTTATAAATTTTACATGTTCACTTCTTCGCACGTCTCACCAATATAGTGGCAAAAACATCGAAAAACCGTGTTTTACAAATACAATCCGTAAAAATCCCTTAGTAACAACGCTAAGTCTGTAGTTAAGTTAGTCCCCCCTTAATATTATACCTAAAATAACAGCGATTGGTTTTACAATTTCCGAATTATTAACATCTGTTTCTGCGGCCTGGGAAGCCAAGCTAGAGTCAAAGCCAAAATACTAAACCCTGAAAATGCTCTATCCAATATAGTACAAATCAAAGCGACGCAAGCAATGGCCTGGAATGACGTCACTAGTCCCATTCTTCTATATGCTTGGTCGTGCATTAAATGGCGTCCACTTAAAAAATTCATAACAAAAATAGGTTTTAACGGAATTCAAAAATTATTACGGCATTTTTCTCAGTGGCGTACAGAGATTTAAGTAAGCTAAAAAAATATTTTAGGGGCTATAGGCACTTTAATGGCTCTGGGGATAATTAGTTCATCACCGTACATTCGTTTTGAGCTTTAAGAAACCAGGGAAGGATAAAGGAGCTTTTTTTCCTTTTGGGTTGGGATATCGCGTTTGCGTATTCAGTGCGCAGTATTAAATAGCAACCGGTAAAATCAAAGGTCCTTGATATGTTCATTATGATGCTGAATGTACTAACAGTCTAAAGTTCGGAAATTTGTCCCTATTGTACAAATGATTCACCTTGAAAAAACTGTACTTCATTTCGGACAGTTATAACTTACCACAATTGTATCCTGGTGCTTGCCATCAAAAGGTAAAAATTCCTTGATGCAGGTTTCAAAACTATGACTTTCCACATTTTCTAACCAAACGTAGACAGCATCATTTAATTTGGTGTTGCGAGAGTATTTGACGGTGACGAATACAAAAGGCCTTTCACCAAAGCCCTAGAGAACAAATGTGTAATGTTTATATCAGGAAGATGAGGGTAAATCACTCAAAAAATGAAAGAAAAAAGAAAACAAATGGAAATAAAAAATCTAGAGAGGTGGGTTTACAGACATGTACTGTTTTTCACCT
>JAEMWC010000596.1:350000-397500 GCA_016490735.1 Pachyseris speciosa
AACGAAAGCTCAATTTGCAGCAGTTTTTGGTTTGTGTCCAGGCTATGGCCTCCCGTTGCAAAAAAAATTGTCTTTCAGTTACATCACTTGCGTGTACATGTTATTGTGTCACTCGCTTAATATCTCTGTTCGGATTAAATTGCGACGAAAACACTCAACTAGAACTTATTGTAGCGAGATATCACACCAGATGTAGAGGGGCAAATTTATTTTGTTTTCGAGAGGGAAATGCAGCTAAAAAATCAAAGAAAAGGCTAGCTACAAATGTAGGTTTGGAAAATTAGAAGTGTGAAACCAATAGCGTTAGTTTTTAGAATATAAAGTTGCACATTCTCACTTAAAATCCGAATGAAGAGTCGCGACCATACTCCTGAGCGACTATTCAAATGAGATCTGTTTTCACCACTATAGTCAAATACTTTCATTTGCTTTGATAACCGTCTGTTCATCAAGTCACCGCATCAGGAATTCGGTATATCTTGTGCCGATCAGTTTTAAACGCAATCAACGACGGAAAATGTTGCACTAATGCAAGACGACTGTTTTCATTAAGTGAATACCACTACTTAGTTACTTTTAACACTGTCTTTCTCTATGAACACTTTTAATCCGTTGTTGCAATAAGGTGATGAAAGTCTCATTGCGTACTCTGTATGCAAAAAAGTCGTCATGTCATTGTATTTGATATTTACTGCATGACTGTCTATTGCGTGTCTGACGATAACTTTTGTAAACAACAGAAGTAACTTTCACTGTTGTGATAGCCACCGGTGTGGGATAAATCCACCTGACAAGTATAGTCTTCCTGAACGTCTCACTCTCAGACAGCACAGCTAATTCAGTACTTGACCCACCTCAAGTGGTACGATCTATTGAAAAATAACATTAAGCTTTGAAGGTCATTTGAAAGTTTGGCTCTGGACTGAGTGCGGTTCTAACTTTTGAGTCTGGCGATAAAGTTTTCTAGAGTCGCTATTTAAATAAGCGCTAATGAGCAGTTACCTTTTCGCTGTTACTGCTAATTGACAAACTCTTAACCAATCAGAATCGAGAAAATTTTTCATGTTTCTTATTCAAATGAAAACATTGCGAGATGGCCTACCATAAGTTTTAGAGAAGCAACACGCGTTCTTCATCCACGCGTTCAGTCAAGACAACAGCTTTTAAAGTTTTTTAAGCCTCAAAAACCGGCTAAACAGTTATAATTATTATTACTAGCTTCCAAATTTTGTTTTGAAACGTGGATATAAAATTTAAGAGTACAAAAGAAATTATATCATTATCGCCTATTTTCGCTTTCAAATTTCCCAAACGCGGCCATTTTGGATTTGATGACGTGTAATGGTTGCAACTATTGTCAGGAAGCAAATGAAGCAAGAAATCCTTTGTGTTAAACAATAGGGCAACCATTACACGTCGTCAAATCCAAAATAAACACGAGCAAAAATTTACAAGTGCTTATTTATTCCAAATTGCACGAGAAAAATCATGTAATTACATATTAATAATATACACGAAAAAATTGTGTTGCATAAGCAACGGAGGTGAATCACGTGCAAAAGTCATTTATTCATCACGGGTAGGTCAAAACAACAGCTTCGTCAATGATTTTAAAGTATTTTAAGCTGCAAAAACCGGCTGAAAATTTGTAGCCTATAACTATAAGGCTGTGTAATCATTACCTTCAGTATTTCTGGTTCATAATCTTCGTCTTGTTTGTTTTTGTTTTCTCCGCATATTAAAAATGGCTTGAGCAAAGTGTTATATAACTAAGTTCAACTGGCTTACAATTCTCGATTTCGTCGGTAATTTCCTTCTCTAGACATCACTTTCTCCAAACAGCCTGCTCAAAACGGCGGCCATTGTTGCTACAGAAACAGCTACGATTTGATTGGCTAATTCAAATTTATTTTTTCTCTAAACTAATCAAAATACATTTGCAACAGGCCATTTCCGAATTACCTTTAGCCTCTTTTTCAAAGTGAGTCCTGGTGCTCATCTTTTCATATGAAAATTAGTTCCATTCACATGCAAATTTAACTCATTTTTATATGAATGGAAACTAATTTTCACATGAAAAGATGAGCACCAGGACTCGCTTTGAAAAAGAGGCCAAAGGTAATTCGGAAATGGTATATTGCACTGTGTTACATCAAAACTGCAGCCAATTAGAATTGAGTAGTTTTTCGTGTAGATTATTAGTCCAAAAACAAAGCGCTTAAAATAAAATCAGATTAGTCTTGTATTTGAATTCTACTGCGTGATGTGTAGTCTGCTGCTTTTTTTTTTTTTTTTTTTTCAGATAGAAAACTTTCTGGCCGGTCTAATATTTTAGGAAGATTATCTCTTAGTTCCTTATGGTTACTAATCAACCTCAATGTACCGTTCAAAGGAAGATCAGCAAAAGGAAGATCAATACTTGAATAATTAACAATTATTCTACGAGGGCGCGCTGGATATGAAGTGATAAATAACCAACGAGGCGCTTAGCGCCAAGTTGTTATAATCATTTCATATCCAGCAAGCATGAGTAGAATAATTGTTTTATCAAAAACTCTACGACACATAATTCGGATTCTGAACAAAAAAAAAGTGAAAGAAAGGAACTCGGAAAAATAGAAAACCAAAACAAGGAAACATTTTGAATTTGTCCATCACATGACTAAAAAAAGGGCGCGAAAATGTTTCAGTGTGTTGCAACGTTTCATAGCAAAGTTGAATTAATTCAATGAAATTGTCCGAGAACAACAAGCTTCAGTTTTAGGTGTTCTTTTTGGAAAAAGTGCAGAGGTTATTAGTTCTGAACGGTTCAAATGTGCAGTAGTTTGGTAAAATTGAAATATTCAGTCAGGGCTCAAGGAGGGTGGAACGGTTTCACCTAGATGTACGAGCCGAAGAAAGCAAAGCAAAGTAATCCATCATTTCATCAAAGTGAAGACACAATTTCAATATATTTTGATGGACTGGAGCATTGTCTCACTAGTCCTGGTGGGAAACAAGCGATATGAGGGATAGCCCGGAAACAGGTTATGCTTCAAGAAATAGCTTGTAGAAATTTGTCTTGATGCGTGGAACAAAAACGGGAACATAATAACAAAAACAGCAAGCACGGCGATTCTTCTCGTTTTAATTTTTAACAAAACATCTTATCTGTGACCGGAAAATTTAAAGCTGGTGATTGATACGTTGCATCGAGTGAAGGTTAGAACATTTTCAATGTGAGTTAACTTTCACTGTTGGCTGGATAGATTTTCAATGGTGAATATTACTGCAAATTTTAGCTGAAGTTGTTATTTGTTCGGTTTGGTTTGAAAAGACTGGCCCATCAGCATATTTAAAATTTCATTTAGTTGAGTTAAAAAATCTTTCGGTATTTCGGTAAAAATAGAGGTGCGTTTTGCTTTTAGCTAAATATCAACAGCCCTGAAAATTTTCTTAGCGCTGCAAGAATTTTTAAACACGATTCCAGCACTGTTTCTTGTCGTTGTAAAACACTAAACAATGAAAAGTTGAATTTCAATTGTATTTCGGTTCCAGTTTCGAAATTTCTATTCGTTAATTCCGCTGCGAGACGACTAATGTTTTAATGGCTGCTGAGCTTTCTCTGTTTCCTGAAGCGTTCATTGACCATATATGGTATTGCAGGTATATGACCTGATAGCCTGTGTCCGGCTAGCCAATGAAAATACTAGAAATCTGATATCCGTAGTTCAGTTTTTAATAATAAAAGATATCCTTGATTAGGTCGATGTATTGCAAAACAGTATTACGCTTCAAAGATCATTGCCAAGTTAGGGTCTGCTTCTGTGGATAAAGTTTAAATTGTCATTAGTTTCCACTTTAATAAATAGTGATAAGCATTCAAGTTTCCGGTGGCGTTAGCAATGCAAACTACATATATGGCCATTGGAATACCAAACATTTCTTAGAAACTCTAGCTAGAAATGGACTTCCGTATAGCACAAACCTCTGCTCGCCCCACTACCTCCTCCCCTACTAACAGTTACAAGCACTAGTAGCACGATTCCTTTTTGACCTTTTTTAGTTCCTTAATCCAACGCTTTTATGTCACGAAATTCTCCAAGACTACATGACGATTACAAACTTTGACGGCTGCAGTTTTGTCATTAAAGGCTATTTAACTGATATCAATTCTAAAGACATCGCAACCCTGATGTCACTGAAACACCCCTTTATAAAGGAATCTTGGGATGATTATTGCACCGATTAATATTTGCAAACAAAAGCTAACAATTAACAACTGTTTTTGTCTTGACAAGCGATCGCTTTTGAGGTCAATGTATTAGCATCTCCTAGGATCCTTTGAAAAGGTCATCAGCAAAATGAGAATCTGACTAATTCTTATGTATTTACTTAATGATTTTGAGGGCTAACGTCTTTGTTTCACCTATCTTATATCATATATTTATTATTTAGTTTTTTTTTAATATTTATAATCATGTAGCGGGACCCTGCTGTAAAGCACTTTTGCTTTTGTCTTGGTATCCTGAATAAAGATTTGTATTATTATCCTAAAGTCGAACAACGACGTGAAGTCAGTTGAAATGAGAGACGATTGTTTTCATTGAAATTAAATGGCGAGCACGAAATTTAAATCTGGGCAATATGATGATAAAAAAATAAACTCTGCTTGCGTTGTTTCACGATACTGAAAAATGTGGTGAATTAAGCGTTAACAAAGTTTATACTTGTCTACTACATCAATATCTATTTCGTGTATGATGCTGATCTTTGGATACAACTGAATCAACTGAAGACTATTTTGATAGCCTTCCACGTAGGCGAAATCCGTTTCAGAGGTCAAATCTTCCCAAATATTTCAATCCCAGTGAATAATAGTCTCAAATAAAGACAAAATCAGCTAAGTCGGTACTTGACCTAAGTTATACTAAGTCTAGTAGTACCGGCGATCAATCGGTAAATGGCATTACGCTTTAAATGCCATTTTAGAGTAAGAGTTTGGACTCTATGTGGTTCTAACTTCTGAGTCTGGGGATAAAGTTTCCAAGATTCGCCTTAAAATAAATGGAAACGTTTTCAGTATTTTCCCTAAAATAAAAGCAAAAGGCATTTATATTTTAACTGCTGCTGCTGGCCATATAGAATATACGGTTTGATACATCACAACATTGCGGAACTTTTTACTCATATATCCCTTAGTACTCTATAAAAAAAATGTTTTACGCTGATATAATTACTAACACGGAAGACTGATCTAAGGTCTGACTCTGGAGAAATATTCAGTATGAATGGACCACTTTGTGAAAGTTTTTGGTTTGTGTCTATTACTCTGTCTCCTGTTGCAAGAAAAGGTCTTTCTAACTTTAGTCGCGTATACCGTGTCAGTGTGTCACTCGCTAAATAACTGTGCTTGGATGAAATTGCGATGAAAACAATGAACTAGAATTATTGTGGCAAGATATCACTCCAAACTTTCGAAAAAGTAGAGGGGTAAATTTATTTTGTTTTCGAAAGGAAAACATATCTAAAAAATTCAAGAGAAGGCTAGCTGCAGTTCAGTCGCTAGGCTTGGGAAATTAGGGGTGTGACACCAATAGAATATAAAGTTGCACATTCTCACTTAAAATCCGAATGAAGGGTCGTCACCATACTACTGAAAGTCTGTTGAGTTTAAATGAGATCTGTCCTACTGACTAAGAAAAGCTGAGAATGAATAAGCCGTATTGGGCTTATTAAAGTACACAATCAAGTTTTAATGACAATTCTTTGGATCATTACGTCACCACTATAGACAAATACCTTCAGTTGTTTTGATAACCATCTGTTCATCAAGTCACTGCATCCGCAATTAAGTATAACACGATCAACGACGGAAAATGTTGCACAGATGCAAGACGACTGTTTTCAAAAACTGAATGCCACAAGCCAGTTGCTTCTACGATTCTCTTTCGGTATAATCACTTAGATAAAGACAAGATCGGTTACGTCACGTTCGCAGCCGTTGCCTGATTCAAATCCCTCCGCTGTTAACCGCTGTCAATATGGTGATTAAAAGATAGTCTCATTTGCGTACTGTGGATAAAGAAAATCGTCATGTTCTTGTATTTGATATTTTCTGCATGACCGTCTATTGCGTGTCTGACGATAACTTTTGAAAACAATATAAGCAACTTTCACTGTCTGTTGGTATAGCCGCCGGTGTGGAATAAATCCGCCTGACAAGTCTAATCTCCCTGAACGTCTTACCGACTCTCAGACAGCAAACAAGATCAGCTAATTCAGCACTTAAGTCAAGTGGTACAATCCATTGATAAATAGTATTAAGCTTTGAAGGTCAGTCACTCTGGAATGAATATGGTTCTAACTTTTGAGTCTGTGGATAAAGTTTTCTTTGGTCACTATTTAAATAAGCGCAAATCAGCAGTTATCTTTTCGCTGTTACTGCTTATCATTTAAAACAAAAAGAAAATGTCCATAGAGTTGAAAATGTTGAACATTTTACATGAGACCTTTACAAATAAAATTGTACTTTTCCTTGATATAATTCCGACTTTGAAGGCCGTTCTAACCTTTTACTCTTTGAACACGACTAAGTATTACCGAGTTAATAATATACATGAAAAAATTCTCGATTCTGATTGGCTAAGAGAAATGCAGTGTTTAGGAAACACCGGTGCAGAAAAAAGGTAATTCGGTGCAGAAAAAAGGAAATACAGTGCAAAACAAGGTAAAAAACTGAGGATTCTGATTGGTTGATAAACAAAAGGCGCTGCGATTGAGCCAATCAAACGCAGCCTCTGAATGGCGCAAAGTCTGAAGAGCTGCAAGCGACTCTGCGAGCCAAAACAATGGCTGGCTTTTTGAGCAGGTTTTCTTTCTTCGTGACCGCAATAACAGCAGAGAAGCTGCAAAACAGCTCTAAAAAGGAGAAACGGCTGCGAAAAGCACTGTATTTTAGCTGTCTGTTTGGAAACAGTGGTGTCCAGAGAAGGGAATTACCGACGTTACTGGAATTACGAGTCCGTTGATGGAGTGACGCCGAGATTAATAAACAGACAAGGATAAACAAGGCGAAGATAACGAACTAGAAAGCCTGAAGGTAATGATTACAGCTGTCGCGTACCCGAACCGAGTCCTTGTTCGTAAAGTATCGATCCGGAGTTCGCCGTGATCAACCACACAACTTCATGGTTCTGATTGCAGGTTTATTCCATTGATTGATTGAAGTGTGCGGTGAGAACTAAAAAATTACATAAATGTGCATTACGCAGCGAAATAACCAAACGAAAGAAAATGATCAACGAACAAAATAATATTAAGGTGAAAGAAACAAAAAGGTGAAGAACTTACGTTATAATCCTTATACTCCTTATAGGGCGGGTAACGTGGTAAAGATTATCAATGTCTCCGCGAGCAAATATCTCCGAAATATCTCCGCTGCACGTCGTGTGCGTCTCTTTCTTCTCCCAAAAATAAAAAGGTCGAGTTTCATTGCGAAATACTAATTTAAAAAGAACTCGCTAGTAAACATTAACTTAATAAGTGCGTAACGCAAGGCTTCTTATCCGTCACACTCCTCGCCCAAGGATGTCAGTCCTTGTGATAACAATGATCTAATCAATAAAATCTTATAATCAAAGTTTCGATCAAGGTAAAATATAACTCAGGATATGTAGTCTTCGAATGGTCATAGCACTCTGAAACTGTCACTCTTCCTCTTCACGTTTTAGTAGGAGGACGAAGCTGCCGATTGGGCGGTCATAGCTCTTCGCGTTTCCTTCCTTACATGTCTTCACTTTGGCCCTCCGTACCTTGCCGTCCGAACTCCTTGTAACTTCTTCTATCCGTCCTAATGGCCAGTCGTTTCGATGTGCGTCGGCTTCCTTTAAGAGCACAATGTCTCCCACGGACACGTTGCGTTCATGGGTCGTCCACTTGGGTCTCTTCTGAAGGTTTTGCACGTACTCCTTCCTCCATCTCACCCAAAACTGATCGGCCAGGTACTGGGCTTTTCTCCACCAGTTCCGCGCGTAGAAGTCTTGTCGAACGAATTGGCCAGGCGTAGGCGCAAGTGGGCGGGTCTTCATAGTAAGTAACATGGCGGGAGTTAGGGGCTGTGGTTCTTCTGTGTCGGAAGGTATTGTTGCGATAGGGCGGCTGTTGACAATTCCAGTAACTTCTGCCATGAGCGTCACCAGTAGTTCGTGCGTTAGCTGGGAACGCCCTATCTTCAGTAGCATTGAGTCCAATACACGTCGGACCGTACCGATTTGGCGTTCCCACACACCTCCAAAGTGCGATGCATGGGGAGGATTGAACACCCATTCGCAGCCTTGCTCTGCCGTGAACTTCTGGATCCGTGTCTGGTCCATCTCCAAGAGTGCGTCCTCTAACTGCGATTTTCCTCCCACAAAGTTAGTACCCTGATCACATCTTATCTTTTCCACCGGACCGCGAATAGCAGAGAAACGGCGCAGGGCGCAGATGAAAGAGCTGGCGTCCATCGACTCTAACACTTCGATGTGAATGGCGCGGCTACTTAAACAAGTGATGATGAGACCCTAGCGTTTGGCGTTAACAGCACCTCTTCTTAGTCTCCTTGTTATGATCTCCCAGGGGCCAAAGACATCGAGTCCAACATTCGTGAAGGGTGGGCAAGCTTCCAACCGATCGGTCGGTAGGTTCGCCATGTGTTGAGTTAAGGTTGGGCCTCTTAATCGTTTGCAAGTTACGCAGGATTCTATAAGCCTCGATATCATCCGATGAGCTCCAATTACCCAGTATCCACCTTCGCGGACGGCTCCGCTTGTGATTTGGCGACCTTGGTAATGCACCTTGTTGTGAAAATGCCGGATGACTAGCTCTGATAGGTGGTGTCCTTTAGGGAGGAGCGTTGGCTGTTTCTTCTGCGATGTCAATGAGGAATTTTTTGAGGCGACCTCCGACGCGAATGAGTCCATTTGGATCTAGGAATGGATCTAGAAGCAGCAGATTTGAATCTTTTGGTACTGTTTTCTTGTTTCCGTCTGCGATTAGCGCCTTGAACTCGACAGGAAAAGCTTCTCTTTGCAGTGCTTTGATTGTAACCTGGCCGGCGTGCTCCAGTTCGGCTGCTGATGGAGGGTAGAGGGGTCTAGTTGGCGTCTTTGAGTGTTTTCTCTCCTGGAATCTCTTTATTATTCGAATGAGATTGGCTACTGCACGCTTCACGGACAGCCAACTGGAAAGGCGTTTAAATCTTGAACAGCCCAGATTTTGCAGTACCTGCGACTCTGTGGCGCAAACGACTACTTCTCTTTTCACTTCCGGGTCGTTTTCGTCGAGCGGCATCTTCTGAGGTACATCGTGAGGTTGAGGTAGTATGTTCCACAGGAATTCTGGTCCTAACAACCAGCGTGACTCCATCAGCTTGTCTGGAGACATGCAGCGGGTTGCTAGATCGGCTGGGTTGTTTGCGGTGTCGATGTATCTCCACTGATGGGGATCCGTGGCGTTGCGAATAGTTTGGACGCGGTTGGCCACGTAGACGTAGAATCTCCTGCTTTCATTCTGAATATAGCCAAGCACGACCTTTGAGTCGGAGTAATAAATCTCTTCGTCAACTTCAACATCGAGTTCTTTGCGAATCATCCTTACAGCCTGGGTGGTTAGCACTGCGCTGCACAGCTCTAGTCTTGGGATGCTTGTTGAGTGGACTGGTGCAATTTTGGAACGTCCGTACAAAAGGGAGACGCTTATTTCTCCTCCAATGTCGAACTCTCATAGGTAAACAGCGGTTCCTATGGCTTCCTTGCTCGCGTCGGAAAATGCGTGGATCTCTCTTCGCTCGACGGTGCCAAATCCTCTGCGGTGGTAGCATCGAGGGATGGATACCTTTTCTAGGTCGGGGAGAACGTCTCTCCAACGACGCCAGCGTTGGTTCATAATCTCCGGGAGCGGGTCGTCCCAGCCAAGAGGGTTGTCGTTTTTTGCCTTCTTTCCCATAACGACGAGTTGCTGTAGGATCAGCTTGCCTTCTAGGACGACTGGGGATGCGAGTCCCAGGGGGTCGTACACGGAGTTGATTGTAGAAAGAACTCCTCTTCTTGTGAAAGGCTTTTCTGACAGTGAAACGTGGAAGGTGAATTGATCCTCTTTAATGTCCCAATGGACCCCAAGCGATCGTTGTGCTGGTAAGACGTCGTGGCGCAGGTCTAGATCTTTGATACTTTTAGCACGATCCTCCGCTGGAATTGCCTCCATGACGATCACCGAGTTAGAGACAACCTTATGAAGTCTGAGGTTCGCTGTGGCCAACATGCCTTGGGCGTTCTTGATTAGACTAACGGTTTCGTTTTCTGTGCTGCAAGAGGTTAGCCCGTCGTCCACATAGAAGTTTCTGTGGACGAAGTCTCTGGTTGCTTTTCCATACTTCTCCTCGCCATCGTCTGCTGTCTTCCTTAGGCCAAAGGTGGCGATGGCGGGGCTCGGCCCGTTTCCAAAAGGTGTACGGTCATCTTATTCTCGATGATTTCTTTAGATGGGTCGTTGTCTTTGAACCAGAGGAAGCGAAGAAAGTTCTGGTGCTCTGGGGTCACATGGAATGAGTGGAACATTTGCTCTATGTCGCACATCGCCGCGACATTCTCCTGACGGAAACGTATCAACACTCCAGAGAGACTATTCATGAGGTCTGGACCCGGAAGAAGTTCCTTGTTCAGCGAAACTCCTTGAAACTCAGCCGACGAGTCAAACACGACGCGGATTTGATCCGGTTTCCTGGGGTGATATACTCCAAAGTGGGGCAAGTACCAAATTTTCCCTTCATTTCTGTTTTCTACTGCGTCACTTTTGGCTGATCTATTTGTCTCCTGAAGACTACCAGGTGCTAACAACTCCTCCTGGGGAACAGGAACCGCATGGCCGCGATCGAAAATTTTACACATGAACTGGAAATAGTCTTCCTTCATCTTGGGTTTTCTCTTGAGGGTGCGCAGCAGGCCGTTGAGGCGGTTAACGGCTAATGGACGGTTGTTGGGCATCGCGATGTTTGGAGTACGAAATGGGAGTGGCATCTCCCAATTTCCTAGATGGTTCTTGCAGGCGCCAGCGTTCATGATCTGCATAAAGCGTTGGTCGTCTTGCGACATGCTCAGCGTGTTGTCTTCTGGAGTTGTCCTAAAGACGTCAGCTCCGATTTCCGCCCTCTCGGCGTATTTTTCCTTTACTTTGAAGTGGTTGGGACAAGGCACAACTTCGTGTTTTGCAGACGAGCGCTGAATGGTTTGGCTGTCCCAGAGAAGGGCAGCGACTTGATTGGGATATTCGACTGCTGTGCGGCGTACAGAGATGTGGATGGGCCCGCCTACTCGATCCAAGCACATTTGGCCGGATATTGTCCATCCTAGATCGAGTCGTTGCGCCCACGGGGCTCCTTTCTGACCATTCCTGCTCTCTCTGACCTTTAATAACTCGGGCGCGTCTCTGCCGATAAGAATTTCGACCTTTGCTTTGGGATCATAAGGAGGGATCTCCTTAGCGACCTCCTTTAGGTGGGAGAACTGCATGGCCATTTCTGGTGTGACGATCTCGCGCTTGTCTTGAGGGATGTTGGAGCACTCCACGAGTTGGGGAAGTCTTATCGTTCTGCCAGCCATGGAGCTTAGCACGACGCCGCAAACTCTTCGTCCCGACTTCTCTTTTGTCGTGCCACTGCAGGTTGATAGCAGATATTTTAGTTTTGGTCCAGTTGCGCCTAATTTGTCCGCTAGATTCGGGCTTATCATTGAGGCGTTGCTCTGGTCATCTATAATTGCATAAACGCGGTAGGGTTCTTGCGTTCCATTCTCCGTGAAGGCATCAACGAGCACGATTTTGCTACACGAGACTCCGACGCTGTTTGGGTTCTGACAAACGGAGGTGCAGGTTGCTCGAACCTCCTCCCCGTGTTCTTTTCTCGTGGTTTCTGCTCTCTCTCTCTCTGTGGAGAATTGTAGGGTGACGGTCATCTCCGCACTTGGCGCATTTCACGACTGCGGTGCACTCAGTCGATCGGTGCCCTCTTGAGAGGCAACGGAAGCACAGTCCCGCTCTAAGGATGCAGTCATTCTTCGCCTCGAGGGGTTCGTTTTCAAAGGCCTTGCACTCTGTCAGGAGGTGTCCCTTACGCTGGTGGAAGGCACAGAATTTCTCTTCTTTCGCATCCCTTTTGGTGCTGTTTCCGCTTTCCATACTTGATTTGAGAACTCTTCTGTTTGGGTCGGTATCCTCTTCGGGCATGTTGGAAATGTCTTGTCTGCGGTCTCGAGTTCTCCGTTTGTGGTGGTTCGATTGTGCGCATGCCAACACATTTGGGTGGTTCTTCAGGCGTGCTAGTTCTTGGATGATGGCCGCGAATTCCTTGAAGCCGGGGTAAGCATCGCTGTGATCCTCAGCGTACTGAACAACTCTCTTCTCCCATTTTGAACGAATGAAGTTGGGTAGGTTCTCAACGATGGGGCCAATCGCGGAAGGATAGTTTAGGCAGCCGAGACCTGGAAGGAAGTCCAGCTGACTATCTACGTCGGCACACACGTCTGCAAATCTCTGAAGCTTGTCGCTATCTCCTTGTTCGAATCTGGAGGTGTGTTGAAGTCGTTGCACGAGAACATTTGTGATGGCAGCTGTATTCCCAAAGCGTCTCTCCAGCTCTGTCCATATGTCACGCAGGGCCGCGACAGGATCTCTATATTGCCGCTGTCGGAAGTTGTTCACCACCTTCTGCGCATCTCCTTTCGTGTAGCTTCTCAAATAGTTAATCTCCTTTTCTGGTGACAAGTTTGCATCTTTGATCATAGCTCTAAAGGCACTTTTCCAAGGGTGAAAAAGGGTCACGTCTCCTGCGAATACCTCCGGATGGCACTTTGGAAGACTTTGCCGTTCCAGGCTCGCAGCCAGTTTTTGATTGATTGTCACGAGTTCTTCTACAGGCATCGGCATGAAGGGGTTCGCTGAAAGGGGCTCGTAGGGGGGCGTATTCCTCGCTTGACCATATTCTGAGATATTCCTATTAGGTGGCGTGTTAGGTGTACGTTCCTCCTTAATTCGAGGAGTGCTGTGCTGAAGAGAGTTATCATCCTTTCCTTTGAAATGTTCTTCAAAAGGATTAGTGTTTCCTGTCACGCAATCTACTGTTTTAAGTGACTCCTGTGGATTTCCTTGCGTGTTTATCCAAGCTCGTGTCTGTTCTTTAGTGTCAACGGGGTCGTTGAAACCTGGAATAGTGACTAACGTGATTTTTTCGTTATCTTCCTCTATGGCTTGTTCGATGGCCTTCAGTTTGGCTTCTGCTATCGCGGCCTTCTTGTTCGCAGCGAGAACGGCTTTTACGTGCACGAATTTTGCTAAATGGGACTGGCGTTTTCTCTCTTCTTCTGCCTCCATTTCCATCCTCTCTCGTTCTTTGTCGGCCAATAACCGGTCGAATTCCGCTTCTTGTTTAGCAGCCGCAGCTTCTGCTAAGGCCTTTCTCCGCGCGCTGGACGAAGACGAATGGCGAGATGATGATGTAATACGCGAGCGGGAACGTTTCCCCGATGTTTGCGATACGGAATCCAGTTTTTCGCTTAAGAGCGGCTCCAGCATGGAGTTTCTTCCATTTTCATGCGAAGAAGATGACTTAGCTCCATTAGAATTGCCATCCATGTCGAATAATATCACGCGACAAGTTTACTAATAGAGTTCTTGGGGGCGGTGCGCCATATGATATCGTTCGAAAACTCCAGTTGCACTCAATGTATTAAAACTTCTCACTGTCGCGTTCCCGAACCGAGTCCTTGTTCGTAAAGTATCGATCCGGAGTTCGCCGTGATCAACCACACAACTTCATGGTTCTGATTGCAGGTTTATTCCATTGATTGATTGAAGTGTGCGGTGAGAACTAAAAAATTACATAAATGTGCATTACGCAGCGAAATAACCAAACGAAAGAAAATGATCAACGAACAAAATAATATTAAGGTGAAAGAAACAAAAAGGTGAAGAACTTACGTTATAATCCTTATACTCCTTATAGGGCGGGTAACGTGGTAAAGATTATCAATGTCTCCGCGAGCAAATATCTCCGAAATATCTCCGCTGCACGTCGTGTGCGTCTCTTTTTTCTCCCAAAAATAAAAAGGTCGAGTTTCATTGCGAAATACTAATTTAAAAAGAACTCGCTAGTAAACATTAACTTAATAAGTGCGTAACGCAAGGCTTCTTATCCGTCACACAGCGCTTGATAGACACTTAGCAAACAAAGTAGTCTTATAGCTATAGCCTGTAATTGTTTAGCCAGTTTTTACAGCTAAAAACGCTTTAAAAACATCGAGAAAACTGTTGTTTTGGTTCACCTAAGTTCGTTGCATTGCTTCTGCAACGTTAAGAAGCTATCTCGCAATTTTTTCATGTATATTATTAATAAGTAATCACATGATTTTTCTCGTGCAATTTGGAATAAATAAACACTTGTAAATTTTTTCAAAGACCACAAATTGCACTCGCCCTACGGGCTCGTGCAATTTTGTGAGTCTTTGAAAAAATTTACTCGTGCTTATTTATTCCAAATTGCACTCGAAATCATGTGATTACCTATACAAATGCTTTTTGGGTCGGTTTCAATTTTATGAAGTACGGTGCATAAAAAATGGTTATGTCTTCAACATTTATCGCGGCGCTGATATCCTGAACCTTTGGACCATTTCCGGAAAGAACATCAGCTACAGTTTGGGGATTACAAGTTTGTTTAAGGCCTTTGGTGACTTAAACAATCGGAAGAGATGATTCTATGCTATGCGATTTCGAAAGGCCATAAAACAAAGAAAACAAGTTTTTAGGTGTTATAGTCGGGTATCCTCAGTAGCACTAGCATTTAAATGCGAGTGAAGCCCACTTAGCAAAATGTTGAAGTTTGCCGTGTGTTGCTATTAGAGTTGTAGAAGACTGGTGTTTGAAACCTCTTAGTCCATCAGAAAAACCTGTTTCAATGTCCAACCTAGCTATTTTCACATTTCAAACCATTCCGCGATAGGGTAAGATGGTTCTGATTTTGGAGCATGTGCTATTGTGCTACTTATAGGAATGCCTATTGTTGAATCCTTAAAATGCAGTTGGCACTGTTTTATGTGCAGATTAAAGTAGTTCCAGCTTTTTAAGTCTGTTGATTTACATAGAAATAATTTTTTGCTTTCCATAAATGCACTTTGGCGAGGAAAAAGAAGTACAATAAATAAATCAAAGGCATCCTGTGGTAAGCTCGTGGAGTAAATAAGATACTGTGTCAGGGGGGCGATATAGGGAAATACCAAGTAACACTTTTTTCCTAAGATTTTTTCATGAAATTTGCGCTGCGTATTATACACGGAACCTTTTTATTTCTTGATCGCTTCCCTAATTTGCATACGCGTGTGGCTAACAAAGGATAAAAAACAGGTAAACAAGAATTCAAAAGGCTGCTGTCCATGCCGTTGTTATAATAAACAAGCAAATAACCTATCACAGTTGCTTTTAAATTACCGCCGATAAACTGGCTGGAAAACCGTAAAAAACCGGCCAGATATTCTGTGAGCAGACGCCAAAAATTTGCATACAGACGAAACAAAATATCCTCTTATTTGCACATGGTAACGAAACGCACATTTTGTGAGACAAAGTTTGTTCAAAATTATTTTGCTCGAAGTACAGCAGCTCAGAACGAAGACAAAATAAGTGAGGTATATTTTGTAGAGGCTGTCGAAGATTCAAAATCTTTTGAGAACTGAAAATTGTCGGAGGCGCATTTCAAAGGAGATGATTATCTTTATTTCTCACCGCGTTACGCTTGATTGAACATATGACACCATGAACATTTTGTTTACCTTTATTTAGCATTCGAATACGTGAAAACATAAATTTTCAGCGAATGAAAACAAAAATTTTTACACAGCAACCAGGAAGAGTCTTTGAGCATATGAGAATTCCTAGAGCGGGTGTCTAAATCATTCCCTCGTGCCGTCTCAATGCTCGGGAATACGCTATTCTTATCAGATAAAACAATTTTTGATTGCCTTTTGTAATGAACAAATTAGTGATCCTGGTACACCAAACACAAGCTTAACCAAAGTCAAAACAACCTAATAGTGACCGAAAGCTTTTTGAATATCAGAGAAATACAGGACAGAATAAAGTTTGTTTGTCCTTTGAATGTGCTTGACGAATAAGAGCATTCTTAACGACCATTTAACGAATGCATGAAAGCGCCTGCCGAACTTGAGATGATTTGAAATCGATTACAAATTTTCCATTGTTTACGCCTGACATCCTGATTCCCCAACCATCCCGATAGCTCTCCACGAGCTAAAAAGGAAGCAGACGCTTTCTTAAAATTGTGTTAAACACGAAGACGCGCTATAAAAGGAAAAGCTCCGCTCCCTGTTTCATTTGCATTTTAGTTTTCACCATAGTGCGATGGCGTAAGCAAACCATATCGAATTTCAAAATTAGCGTCATAACTCGAAACGTTCAAACATTGGCACGGCAATTTCAGAACATACAAACCTCCACGTATTCTTCCATGGCGATAAAAGTCACTGAGGAACTCGAAAACAAGAAAGACACAAAATACTACAAACTTGTACAAACTTGTTGCCAAGAAGCGGTCTTTTATTGCACAAATTTTCACGGAGTTCTGTTACGGATCGACGGTTTATTGACAAATGATCCGAAAGTACCTTAGTTACCGCTCCTTGTACAGCGCGTCTTCGTGTTTAAGTTCCGCCACTAAGTTCAACGTCCTACCTGCGAGAAGATCACCTTTTCACATTTTGTCTCCGTGGTCCAGATTCCACTGAACGTTATGCTCCCATGCGTCAACTTTGGCTCGTCTTGAAAAGCCACCCAATTGATTATTTCTGTGCCGTTTGTTGACCCGGTTGTGCGCAAACAGAGTTGAAATCCAGCGCCACTTACATCAGTAGTCCAATACGCTACCGGTGAATGAACAAATGGAGCTTCTTCATGACTCAGAGACACAAAAACTCGAACCTTGGGGGCAAAGTCCAAAAGAAAAGGTTGAGAAAAAGATGAACACTATTTCTGTATACTCTATACAGATTGGAAAGGTGGTCTTGCGGGCCTATTAAGTTTACCCAGCTACTGACCGTAACGTAAAACAACAAACAGATAATAACAGTTCAAGTTAAAAAAAAATTTAACTGCCTTAAACTACAATGCTGGGGTTTTCCTCTCCTATACACTCTTTCCTCCTTGCTGTTAATCAACTCTAGTATACATATGTGAAACCCCTACACCAAAATATTTTAATTTTCTGACTCTCTTTGAGTTCTAACAAGGTAAGAGGTCATTCGTGAGCAGGTTTAACGGAACGAGAGTCACTGAATATTACGTGGCCAGGTCATGCAAATTTTAAAATGTCCATGACAATAAACTGACCCTCGTGCCCGGCAAGAAGACAGAAATAACACAATCTCTGCAAAATAAATTGCTCTCTAACGGGCATGAAAACAAAATTGAAAAGACAACAATTATGCATTTCTTAGCTTAAGAAGAACGTTTGCTCAAGGTAGGACAAAAGGGCTAAATAAAGTCAAGATGATACCTTATCTAGCAAGTCCGGTCAGTTTGGATAGAAATAAATGCAATTCTAATCATTCAAAGAACCCATCAATAAATGAAATCTAAACGTTGTCAGCGATAAAACTATCAACCAATACTCAATTTTAGTTTATATTTACTAAAGGTTATAGATTTTGTCGATCCAGAGGATCGTTCATTCCACTCAAGTAAACGTGTGACAAAGTTGACTGTTTGGATGAATATACAATTACATCAGCTTTGGAGTCACATGAGCTGAAATATAATGCAGTAGTTTAGACGTCAAGGAGAAATGATAAGAAAAAAATGCTAGTGTTTGGACATTTATCCTTAATTTATTATTTACTTGCTTCAAAGATTACTCTCTATATTGTTCCGTTGATTTTAATTGATAGTGGTTTGTCATTGATAATATTTAATTCCAGCAAAAGCGTTATATTTTGAAACGAAATTCTGCAAGTGATAAAATACTTGCAAAAGAAAAGCCGTTAATTTGGATCGAAGAACGCTTCTGGAAACAAGTGATGACTGTTTTGGTGAGCTGTGAGTGAGCCTTGAGACTTTTAACCACGAAAGTCGAGATCATTTTCTTATAAAATTATCTTAAAACTAATTACATGATTGGCTTCATTCTACTGACATTTCTATTGGTCACTATCTGCGATCTATTGGTGGAGAGACAGATAGAAGACGTATATGTACTTTTTGGTTGTCAAAATGATGAGGAGGTTTGTTGCAGAATGACCACAGGAAGACGTTCAATAAAGTGTTCTTACCGGCCATATCTGTTGTTATTATCTAATACTAAACAAATGTGCAGTAACAAAAGATTGTATTTGCGGAGCAGTTAAAGAGGAAATGCCTTTTTCAAAAAGAAAAAAAAGTGAGACTTGATAGCCAATTCAAGACAAAAAAAAAATAAAGAAATAAAGAAATAAAAATAAAATAAAAAACTCTTGAATCGTTCGTGAGGTGATTTAGTTTGGGTCAAAACCAAGGAAATGTAGGAGTAATTTCAAAATTGATTGCATGTTTTTCCTTTGTGCCGTACAATTGGGCTCACAGTATACAACGTATACCACGAAATTTCTTTTAAAATACTACTTTTTAGTCAGAACTCGAACAGAAGTTCGACAAGGTCTCCTAAATAAATGGCGCGTTATATTCCTCAATCTTTCTGTCTTCAGTTAAGCTTTAATTATTGATTACCTCAACGCGCCATATTAAATTACACCGCAACGCAAAGTTATGCTCTATGGTGAACATACCTTCCCCGATCCACTGAATGCCTGTGGAAATGCCACATTGGTGCAACGAGGCAAAGTGCAGTGATCAGGTACTTGACAGCCGCTGTTGCAGTTCCACCCCTGTGGGGTTTCAGTTGAGTTTATTCTTCCCCTCTGCATGGTGATACCTAAGGTAAACGTAATCTCGTTAGATGATAAGGCATGTAACACAAGAAAGTGTGAGGCTAATAGAAAGTAAAGGAAATGCAAAGGGTACTGGTATCACGGCCAAAGATGTTGTAGAAGACATTTTTTCTTCTAATCGGATAATGCACGAGAGATTTCCACTTTTTAAATAACAAAAAAGCCATTAGAATAATGCTTCTAGTACAGGTTCATACAATAATACAATGACAAAAGATGTCTCAGAAAAAGTGTTGTTGAATTGAGCGTTATATCTGTACACAAAGGCAGTATACCAAGTTACTTTCTTTTACGACACAACGATAATTAAGATTTAGTGCTGAGCCCTTTTAAAAGCAATGATTGACATTGTATGTAATTGTCTCGAACGAAAACTTTTCCATTCTTTGAATGAATAGAATTCCTTCGATCGAAGGAGTGTCTCAATCGTCTTATGCTAACGACTTGTCAGAAAGGTAATTCTTTAAACTCAGCGTTTCTCCCTGGAATCCAATAAAGAGGAAAGATCAATTGACTATTGAAATACTGAACGTTGCTTCGAGACGGGTGCATTGGTTTGGGAAAAGTTTCGATTGTGCTGCTGGGACAGAGCAATAAGATAATCTTCTCATCCTCATCGCCAGCCTAAGAGACTGACCTATGGCGATATTCCATGACATTAACGAAATTCACGAATTGTATTGAAGTCATCACGCACAAAACCAATGTGTTTAACTTTTCCTCGGTTTCTGTTTTTTGTTGACGTTGAACTTATAGGTCACTAAACCTTGCCGTGAGATAACAGTGAAGCACGCAACAAATTTAAGAGCTCAGTTAAGTCACGATTTATGCTTTCAAACTGGCTCTGTCGTTTTTTGTTTTTTTTTTTTTTGCTTTCTATAAGCGAAACAGAGCTGAAATATTTAGTGGATGTTAAATAATGTTTATACCGAAGGTAGTTTATAACCTGACTTTGAAATTATTCCGTTGATGCGGAGAAAATTCTAAACAAAAATTAAAATGGTAAGTTTCTTTAACCCTACGGACAACAGAAACTTTCGTTAAACCCTACTCAAACGTGGTTGGCTCTAAACAACACGATTTGAACAACCGAAATCTAGGCTTATGTCGTGCCAAATATGTAGTCTACACGTATAAACGAGGCTGCGCCATAATCATATGCTGGTCGATCATTAATGAGCACACGAATAATAAAAAAAAAATGAATGGTGTTGTTACGCGGAATTTGATGGTATTAGACACCAGAGTAGCCTGAAAGTGAGAAATGTAGCACATTTTCATTGAAAAGTAAACCCCGAAGTGGGTCACCGGTTAGTTCTTGACTTCAGAGACCTTTTTTCCCTGTTCCTACCTCCTTTTTGCCGCCTTGTGTGATTTTATTTCTATAGCTAGTTCTGAAGCAATTAAGTTAAGAGTCTTTTAAATACTCTTCCTCAGGGCCGTGTAAGTGGAGTTTTCATTTGCTAAAGCAAGGTATTAACTTAAACTCAGAAATTGAGTATGCTTAAACTCAGAAATTGAGGTGGCTGAAAAGGACAATTATGCAACTGAGTAAAGCTAGAATTTAGAATCACACACACGCAAAAAAAGGACGTATATACATTGTTTTACATCACTATATCATGAAAACGTAGCCCCATGCCGTGTAGCTCTGAGTTAACTTACCTTTCACTGAAGAGACGACATTTCCTAGACATAAGAAAAACACCAGTCCTGACAGTTTCAGAACATCCATCTCGAAGCGAACCCTGCGAAAAAAAGGAGTTCTAAATCGGACTTGGAACTGTCAACTGCTTTATAAACCCTTTTGGCAACTACTAGATGTAATATAATAGCATAAATAATCATTTGGTCATAAAACAATGCTAAAAGGGCAAATAAACCAGTCACTAAAAAGTAATCTTAACTGAAATAATGGGTTTTACCTTTCGGAATTTTTAAGGTCATGCTACTTTCAAGCTGTTTTCATTGGTCCTTACGGAATGGACAGAGGACAAAGTTTTGTTTGGAAATTTAAGCAAAGAGTGGCGATTAACAAACTATTGTATTCAAAACCATTTCTTCCGCCTTAGTTTCGTTGAACACAAGGGATTTAAGATTCGTGCGGCTTATTAAATACCGGTGAACTTAGTTATGTCTTAGAGCAAGTAAGCTTGAGCCTTAGGTTCTCTTATTATCAAAACCTTATTATCTGTATATAACAGCTTAATGTTGATAGGCTCACAATAACGTGTCTCCAGTTTCTTATTCTTACTACTTGTGTTCGATTAAGTTCTACCTCTTTTAATATACAAAAACCGACAGTAATTTGTGCTTGTTTAAAGCACCTTAATCTTGTTATCTTTTCTTAAAGTCTTAAATGTAAAGAATGCGTTAAGCCGTGAATGAAGGTAGCGCGCCAAGAATGAACGGTTTTCAAGGCGGAAATATAGAAAGTGTGTTATTAAATCCCTAAGAAATTAAATAATGTCCGCGGAAATATTATTTACGACTAAGGAAGCTCAACAAATGAATAAGAGGGTGCTGAGAATTGATTGTTATCGCCTGCTAGCTGCCCTTGGAAATGCGTTATGACAAAGAACAAAGCAATTTCAGATTTTAAAAAAAAAAAAGTTATATACACACTGTAGGGTATTTCTGTCAGGGACTGCTTCTTTAGTGGAGTGGAATGGGTATCGGTAGGATACTCCCGTTGTCAGATTCTCCGAGCTTGCTTGTTTGCTTCTCCATTAGGCCATATTATACTATAATAATTTCACTTTTTTCATTCAATCTACCAGTTTCCCGTCCTTTTTGCAGACATCTTTCCCACGTGCATCTGTTTTCTCCTTCTGTCGACTTTTCTAGACCATGATATCACCCCTCCCCCAAGGGGCATTCTCGCTTAGGCTGCTTCTGATATAGAACTAAACAAAATGGCTATTGTGTAAGTGTTTAGGTTGATAATACAATGTTTTTTACCGCAGGTTAATTTTCTAATAGTACTGTTAGAAAAGTTCTAAAATTGTTTCATCTCTACTCGGAAGACATGAATTTCAGAGGGGAAACAAACCAGTATTGAGCTGAAGGCTATTTCTTTAAAACTGTATTTTGTGGCCTAAGAAAGAAAAAGGTGGCCTTTTTTTTTTTTTTTTTTTTTAATCTCTTATCCATTTCTTTCCTGGCGAACCATGGCAAGAGAGAAGAGTAAATCGTTTTTTTTTCCATTATGTTTGAATGTCATTTATTTTGTGTGATGTGGTGTTAAAAGAGAGTGACGGGAGATTTTTTAATCAGTGATGTAAAACGTCCTAAGAGAAATGGAATTATGCCTGCCGCGGATGAGAAATGTCAAGGTGGAAATATTTTTGTGCGCGTTCTGTCTTTCTAAAATTAGTTGACAGTTAACATTCCCTGCCCCATTAAGGAACACACGTTGTTGGAACACTGTTCGTTGTCAGTAAACTTTATTTCACACGTCTATTGTAGGGTAATATAATTTCATGGCTACAAAACTGTTGTTGTCGCCAAGAAGAAGGAGGGATAGTGAGCTATCTATTGTTGGCGTGCAAACTACCTCTCCATAATGCAACATAAATCCAATGAAGACAAATGTTCCGCCGCTAAGAAAAAAAATCTTTTTTATTCCTTCAATCCTTTGCTTACTTAACGGTTAATTCTTTTAAGTTTCCTCTTATTTATCGTGGTAGGGTATTTAAAAAAGTTAACATAGGATTTATTGTCTCTGATGTCATTAAAGAAGAGCACGTCTCAACATATGGGTCACCTTGAGGTTGCGCTCTTTCACAGAAACCAATTTTATTTGTAAATATACTTTTGTCGATGTGCACGAAATAAAAATTCGCAATCTACAGGTTTTCGAAGACTAAATGTTCATCAACTCTGTTCTAAAACGTAATTGCTAGTTAAAACCTAAATCACGTGCTCTTACTCCTTCTGTGGATGGGCGTAAAAACGTGATATTGAAATCGTTGCCCCTCCCTTGAAAGGAAGTTACCTTCGAAGATTTCAGAAGGGAGACAAAGAACAGATTAGGAATTTCCCTCTGCTGCAAGCTGTTTTATCTTAAATTATTACACATTTCACTTCCTTGTTATGAATACTTTTAAATACGAATATGTGAGCAGCTGCAAAGAGCATAGCTTTTAGTTGTTTCGTTCTCCTTTTCTTTTGGTTTTACTGTTTGCTCTAAAATAAGGCCCGCGCAACAAGTTGCGATTGGGGGACGGGGAAGGGGGTCACTTCGCACGCTTTAGCGTAGGTCAACTAAGCGGGTCCGGGGACATGCTCACTCGCAAAAAAAATTGGAAAATAAAGTCCTTTGAAATGGCTGGATATGCATTTAAAACTAATTGTTATGGTGAAACATGTAAACGTTCAGCAACAAAAAGCGGTGTTCTTCTACCTTTAACACAAGAGTAATCAGTTTTCAGTATTACCTGCTTTTTACGTTTGAAAAGGTAGGTGTTGGGGGTTAGGTAGGGGTGGGAGGCACAACCCCTACCACTGCGCGGTTTCTGTAAAAGCTAGGCTTATCGGGTATATTGTAACGAAAATAATATGAATGATTTTTTTCACATTTGCGTCTAGTTGAAAAAAAAAAGCTCTTACCTCAAACGTTTTATCCCATGGCTTCATATTAAATCTGGCTATCTTAAGAAAGTATTAAATGTAAAGAATTTTCTGAGCCGTTAATGATGGAAGCACGCCAACAATGACCAATCTTAGACGGAAATATTTTCGTGTGCTCCATGAACCCCGTTTTGAAATGTCAACCAATTCCAAGAGCGTCTATTATTTCCTCACTATTGAAAGAATGTCCACGGAAACATTTTTTACGACTAACTATTATGCTCAACAGATGGTTAAGAGGGTGCTGAAAAATGATTATCTTCTGCTTGCTAACTTTGAAAGAGTCCTATGTCTACTATGAAAGAACAAAGGTATTCCAAAAAAGTGACACATATGACATATACTGATTCGTTGGTGGAGTGGAGTGGAGATATCGACAAAAAGACCACATCGAGTGCGTTCCAGGGTCTTCTTGCTTAAGTCTCTTTAGCCATGATGCAAGTTCAGCTTTTTATTTATTCCACCCGTTTTTCCTGTCTCTAAACAAATCTCGCTTTCTACCAACCATAATTCATCTCTGTCGTCTTCCCTACGGTACCTCCCCTCGACCATTCTCGCTTAGGCTCTCTGTGTTACAGCCAAAGCAGAAAAAGCAATAACTCAAATGCTGACTGTGTTTATAATGAAATGCTTGTTACTGCGGCTTAATATTACAACTGAGTACTGTTAAAAACGCGTTTTTAAATCATTCAATCAAACATCTCTGCTCAGGCACAAAATCCGTTTTAAAATCCTTGTGAAGGCGAGAAGACGATATGGAATGAATTTCAGTGGAGAAAACAAATAACATTGAATTGATAGGAATTCTTTGATGCGAAATTTGCAAAAAGTAGCAGTTCTGCTAATTTCAGATCAGACGTATTTTCATCATTCCCACCATTTCTTTTTTCATTATTAACTTTGGAATTCATGCGAAGGTGTAATTGGAACTTTTAAAGTGCTACTACGACCAGAAAATCACTTGTCTTTTTTCTTCAAAGTTAGAAAGTGTGTTTGCTTAACACACGACTCGCGAAATTTCAAGTTTTAATTTCAGCAGAAGACTGTTTACTTTAAGTACAACTTTTTAATTTAACGGTCCGCCATTACTCACGTTCATAACTGACCCATTAGGCCTCGGAGAGCTGGATCCAGGATAAAATGACGTCATTTACTCACTGGTTTAAAATTGCAGTGTGTGAATGCAGCTTATTAAGTATGCAAAACACGACTTTGACAGTCTGAAAGCTCAAAATTCCCGTGTTGCATAACAAATAAGCCGGGTTTACACATACTGCATTCTTACTCTTGTGAGCTTTCTGCGTCATTTTGTCCTCGATCCAGTTCTCTCAAGATTTTGAAGTTAGTAATGGCGGATCACTAAATAGAATATTTCAGTCAAAATAAAAAACTAACTTCTCCAAATTAAAGCTTGAAATTTCGCGAGTCGGTTGCTAAGCAAACACACTTTCGAAATTTGAAGAAAAGAGACGAGTGATTTTCTGATCGTAGTAGCACTTTAACGTGACGCTAAAATAGAGTGACAGTGACTCTTCAGGAATTTCTCAGTAGTCGTTGACCTGAAAGGTTCTGAGAGAAATAAAATTGTGCGTGAAGCACATGACAGATGTCAAGGGGAGAAATATTTGTGTTTGCTGTATCGCTCTTTATAGTCAGACTTGAAAGTTTACATTCCTTGCTATTAAGGAACACTCATACATTGGAACGTTGGTAACCGTCAAAAACCGTGTTTTCACATATCCTTTCTAAGTCGATATCCTGCATTTAAATGGCCGCTGAAAAATCGTGGCCATGTTCTTGTTGCGAAGTAGAAGGAGGAATAGTTAGCTAAAGACGTATGCTTCCGCCACCGAAAATATGCTTTTTGAAAGCTTCTTATCCGTTTTTTAATCCCTCGCAATGTTTTGCTTACCTAACGATTAATACTTCAAAATTTGCTGTTGTTTATCATTTGTTCCCGTATAATATCAAGTGTGAGCCAAATTACACAATTCAGTTTTCTTAAAGATAGGATTTATAATGATCTGTGATCTCTTTAAAGAAGAGCACGTCTTAGCATCTAGGTCACCTTGAGGCTGCTTTCTATCAACCGGAACAACTTTGTTTCAATAGCATTCTATCGATCCGCACGAAATTAAAATTCCACTCTATAAAAGTTTGTTATAAGGTTTTCGAATCCTAAATGTTCCTTGAATTTGTTCTGAAAACCCAATCGCTAGTTAAAACTCAAAGAACGCCTTTTACTCCTTTCCTGGATGGCACGTGATCTATTCAATCCACGCACTCCCATCCCACAGATCAATGTTAAGGCCGACTTACAAGGTACGGTTGTCGCGCGCGCCTTGACGTAGCACAAAGGTGCCTGTGCTAATGCTCCTACAACTTCTCTGCGACAGACGCACGCCGCCTAAAATTTGTTGTAGGAATTTGAATCGATTAAATCCTACGACAGTCGTAGGTGTAGGCAATGTTGAATGACGAGTGTTGTTTTTTCGCATGGCGCGAGCCACGCGCGTTGAATAAGTTGTATGAGATAGCTATATGTAAATATAATATCATTATTCTTCCAGTTTTATCACGTGCCCAATTGATCACTAAGCAACAAACATTCCAGAAATAATTCTCAAAGTCACAGTCGTCTTTCGCGCACCCTTGATGGGAATTAGCTCGACCTCTTGAAGTAGACGAGAATGGTTTAAAGGAAACACCTTTTTTGAGTAATTAGCTCACATTTGCTTTACAAGAGCTTGCGAAGCTACCGTTAACTCATGTCTCGATCCATTTTGAGGTTATCTTGAGCCATAAATCATGGTATAAGGGGAGGGTTTAGTCCTATATATATATTTTTTTAATGGGACACTACGTTGTTCAAAAAAAAAAACGTCAACTTTTTTTCAGACCGGTCGAAATTGTCCCACTAGCTGGCTTTGTTGTAGCGTAATTAAGCCTGGCATCGATACCCAAGACAAGGCAACTGGACGCTGACAAAGATATTTGGTAAAAATACCAGGTCGAATGATGCAGTGTGTTACTTCCCTTCATTCTTTTTCAATTGGGATTAAAAAAAAACAAAGCTTTCCTGACTGTGGAGGATGAGGAATTTTAAGATCTCTCGAGAAATAACAATTTTAACTCATTCCCAGCACGCGCCGTAAATCTGGGTCATGCATGGAAGACCCAGCAAACAATAACGAACACTAGAGGGCAATGAAATTGTCTGGGTACCCTGCGCATAAATAGGGCCATTTCCCCTCCAAAGGGCTTATATTACACTTAAATATGGCTTACATGAAGGACCTCAACGTCCACTTAAGTTGTTTCTAAAATGACTCTCGAACCGATGGCTTGAAATATGCGCGAAAACCGCTTTTTTGGATTTTAAATCAAAGAAATATTTGCAGTGGACGGCGTTACTCTGGTAAATGAAAACATATTTGCTTTAAGTGGGATAGGAAGTAGTGATAAACTTAGTATGTAAAACAATTGCGCAATTTAGCCTATTACCTACCGACCTACCTACAAAAACTAAATAAAAAGATTACTAAATTAAATATCATGCTAGGTTTGGTTTGTTTGTTTTCTGCTCGACCATCGCTACGGAGTTATGCATACGGTTAGGTCTGAAAATTCCTGCATCATATGTTTCCTTCGAAACCTTGAGTTCAGCTAGGAATGGATGCTAGATAGATATTTTGATATTCTTAGATGGATATCTTGGCAGGAAAAAGCTTTTAGACAACCTCATTTCCAAGGTTCGCTCCTACTCTTTCCGCGGAGCGAGAAAGACGAGTAGGAGAAAACCCTAGGAACTACGGTAAGATTTGGGGGTCAAAACCTGTTAAATATGCATTCCCTTTGGGAATGAGTTAACGGCGATCGATGACGCCGCAAACATAACGTGTATGGGGAATATACTGACTTATAAGAATATCCATGTACACGAAGTGTGTCTTAGCACGTGTTCAGTTTTAGTATACGGTTGCTTCGTATAAGTGTATCAGAAACCACCCACACAGATATCATTTTCGGCAGTGTCTTTTGCTTTGAGACGGAGGAGGGTGGGAAGTGGAATTTGATCGAGCTGCGCATTTGTTACTTGATTGATGATTATCCTTCTAAAAGAAGCGTTCATTGCTAAAAACATCTTCTGGAGTTATGGTACCAAAATAGCTCCTTTAAATTTATTTTAATGGACTTCTGGTATTGAAAATTATCTGTCCTCTTATTTTTTGTAAATTGACTTTAACTTATCTTAATTTTGATTTTTAGCTTCTCCTTTTCTCTGTAGGCTCGCTGAATCTCACTATCTGTTTTCCTTGGCTTTTTTGTAACGCTATCCTGTTGCTTTTTCCTTTACCTGTAAGCCCTTTGAATTTCAGCCGTGTTTCCGGGCCCATTTGCCTTAGAAACATGGAGAGATGATAGTAAATTAACTACTCAAAGTATTGCCATGGTACATGAGTCACCCAAACTTCTAATGTAAGAGAAGCAGGCTTAAAAGAAGCTTGACAGCCTTTTTATGTCAAAAATTTCACTTCCGGCTTAGGACATCAAAATAACAACCGTAGCCTCTATCGTATTCTCCTTACAAAAACCTCTGTTACTATTTTCGTTACTTTGCCAATTTACAAAATTTTAATCCAAAAGAAAAGGCTATCTATGTAGGAAGTAAAAGAAACGTACTTACAGCGAAAGGTAACTTAATCTTTGGAAAGTGTTCTGGCCGGATATTTTTGTTGAAATGGTCTGAACGTGTGCTTCACGAAACGCAGATATCTCAGAAAGTGACGTTTTGCAATATTTGGAAGGATCAGATAACCTCCCCCATTACTGCGTTACTACGAAACTATCCAACTTTTCTAGACCTATTTAGCTTTTAACTAAATATAAATAGTATTTTAACCACCTGATAAATGAGGTTACGGTAACGCTCGGAAACGGAAGTTGCTATTTGGGCAAGTAACATCCAATATTTCCCTTTAAATAAATTGAAATGCGGTGATTTTCTCTGTAAGACCAGGTTTTTAAGGCATCTGCAAAATATTATGACTTGATCAGTAACCAGTAGTGAAAATAAAGCCTGAAAAAACAAATCAGACTTGCACGGGATTCGAACCCACATCCGCTGCGATAAATGTGCAGCGCTCTACCGACTGAGCTAACGAGCCATCTTGGAGCTGGTCGCTTTGTTGGTTCGATATATACCCGTGAGTGGTGAATATATGGGAATGAATATATGAAAATCATATATGTGAATTGTGGATTATTGATAAATTATGTGATTGATCATCGTAGGTATGAACACTACTTAAGCAGTAGTGAAAATGAAGCCTGAAAAAATTAAGGCTTGCACGGTATTCGAACCCACGACCTCTGCGATACCTGAGCAGAGCTCTACCGACTGAGCTAACAAGCCATCTGGGAGCTGGTCGTTTTGTTGGTTCGTAATATACCCGTGAGTGATGAATATATGAGAATGAATATTTGAAAATCATATATGTGAACTGCGAATTAATGATTAAATATGTTACTGATCATCGCAGTTATGAACACTACTACAGTAGTGAAGATGAAGCCTGAAAAAATTTCAGGCTTGTACGGGATTCGAACCCACAACCTCTGCTATACCGGTGCAGTGGTCTACCGACTGAGTTAACAAGCCATCTGGGAGCTGGTCGTTTTGTTGGTTCGTTATATATCCGTGAGTGGTGAATAAAGGAGAATGAATATATGAAAATATAACGAGCCAACAAACGACCAGCTCCCAGGTGGCTTGTTAGCTCGGTCGATAGACCGCTGCACCGGTATCGCAGAGGTCGTGGGTTCGAATCCCGTACAAGCCTCAATTTTTTCAGGCTTCATTTTCACTACTGCTTAAGTAGTGTTCATACCTACGATGATCAATCACATAATTTATCAATAATCCGCCTTTCACATATATGATTTTCATGTAGTGTATGTAGTGTTCATAACTGCGATGATCAGTCACATATTTAATCATTAATCCGCAGTTCAAATATATGCTTTTCATATATTCATTCGCATATATTCACCACTCACGAATATATAACGAACTGAACAAAACGACCAGATGGGTTGTTAGCTCGGTCGGTAGAGCGCTACACCGGTATCCAGAGGTCGTGGGTTCGAATCCCGTGCAAGCCAGAATTTATTGTTTTCAGGCTTTATTTTCATTACTGCTTACGTAGTGTTCATAAGTGCGATGATCAGTTACATATTTAATCATTAATTCGCAGTTCAAATGTATGATTTTCAAATATTCATTCTCATAAATTCACCACTCACGGGTATATAACGAGCCAGCAAAACGGCCACCTACCAGATGGCTTGTTAGCTCAGTCGGTAGAGCGCGGCACCGGCACTGGAAAATTTGAACCATTCACAGACTTCAAAAAAGTTTGTCAAATCTCTGTAAAAATGTATACATTTCCTTTGTAAATTGCGATGTCTGTAAACGTGCACATTTACAGAGATTTTATGAACCCTATAAAATGTCTGTAGATTCGACCGAATTTTACGCGTCCAGACCCCATTAAATGTCTGTGAAATCTCAATGTTTTCTGTGTAAATTGTAAGCAAAATTTACAGAGATTTTATAAAGTCTGTACAAATCCTTGTAAAATCTCATCGTATTCTCTGTAAAAAAAACTCTAGGAAAAAACTCTGTAAAATAAAGAACATAAAATGTCCATAAAATCTTCGTAAAAATCGAACCCAAATAACTGCATGAAATGTTAATAAAATGTACACAAATAAAAAGCACACAATGTTAATAAAAAGTGGGTGTAATGTTTGTAAAATATACAAGGAGTACCATATGAAATCTCAGCAAAATCTTCATATTTTCTCTGTAAAAGATAGAGGGAAACAAACCAGGATGAAACGCCAGAACACAAAATCCCAACAAAATGTCTATAAAAAGTGAACAAAAGCTGGACCACAAAGTGTCTGTCGATAAATAAAGTGCACACAATATCTTCAAAAGATATGTATTTTATTGCAAAATGTTAACGTTTTCTTTGCAATTACGAGCTGGTACTAAAGCGACCTAAAAAACGCTAAAAACGTCAGTGGCCGTGAATTTTTCAGGGCCGACCTTGCCAGTTCATCGCCACTGAACATTTAACGGCATGAAAAAGGTATCCTTTCTTTTGCAATTGCCGCAGAAGTTGTATAATTTACGTCCCTTAGCTTTATCGTTTCTTATAAACGCTGGAAAATTATATTTTCATTCCAAACGGCTGCTGGTAGAATTGGAGTTACTAATGTTTTATGTTACACTGAACTGTACGAGGCATGCCACCCGCCAGTTCAGAGGAATTAAACTAGATAGAGAGAAAGAGAGATTACATGTATGTTACACTGAACTGTATGGGGCGTGCCACCCGCCAGTTCAGAGCGATTAAACTAGATAGAGAGAATGAAAGATTACATGTATGTTATACTGAACTGTATGAGGCGTGCCACCCGCCAGTTCAGAGGGGTTAAACGAGATAGACAGAAAGAGAAATTTCATGTACGTTACACTGAACTGTATGAGGCGTGCCACCCGCCAGTTCAGAGGAATTAAACTAGATAGAATGAGAAATTTCATGTATGTTACGCTGAACTGTATGAGGTGCGCCACCCGCCAGTTCAAAGTAATTAAACTAGATGAGAGAAAGAGAGATTACATGTATGTTACACTGAACTGTATGAGGCGTGCCACCCGCCAGTTCAGAGCGATTAAACTAGATAGAGAGAATGAAAGATTACATGTATGTTATACTGAACTGTATGAGGCGTGCCACCCGCCAGTTCAGAGGGGTTAAACTAGAGAGAGAGAAAGAGAGATTACATGAATGTTACACTGAACTGTATGGGCGTGCCACCCGCCAGTTCAGAGGGGTTAAACTAGATAGACAGAAAGAGAGATAACAAGTATGTTACACTGAACTGTATGAGGTGTGTTAAGAGGGAATAACCAGATAGAAAGAGCAACCTTTCTTTATGTTAAACTGAACTCTATGAGGTGTCACTCAGAGGCATACTGTACATGTACATGTACATAAAATAAAGTCACCAGAGCCCTCTCAGACACAATTAACCAAGTGCTATTCAACTGAAGGTTTAAACAAGCTATTGTTTTCTTTATGATATACATGTACAGTACCGGTTAGAAGTAAGTTGACAGTCTCTTTCGAGTCTCGATTGTCGACTCGATCCTCGATTCCTGCGAGTTTCGAGCATCAAGGCTCAGCCATCAAGAATTGAGTCAAGGATCGCGTCTCGCAAGATCAGAGATAATGAGCTTGTTGCTTGGCTGATCACTCGATAGACCTCTCGAGCAAATTGGGGATGACATCTTGAAAAGCAACTTCAGCTACTCGAAGGAACGCAAACGATGCAAGAGTAGTCGTTCAGTAAGTGATGTTTCTAAATGTGATTCAACCTCTTTGACAGATGGGCAGATTCGCAGAAATCAACGCTTGAGAAAGAACAGAATGGCCAAGGACTGACCACACCACTACAATATCTCGCAATAAGTAACAGATGTTCGATGAATAAAACTTGGCCGACTGAGCGTTGCATGTTTTTGTCACAGACACGCATAATTTTAAGATGAAATTCGATACGCGTACGTGTCAATACATGTTTTCACTAATGGTGCTTGTTAGTAACTTTATTCCGTTGAAACAGGATTTTCTTCGACCGTTCTTAGGAATAAATTTTACAATGTAACTCCTCCAAACTTGAAACACAAATGTGTGTAATTCGTTACGGTATGCAAATTTTCTGTTCTCATGCGCGGTGTCTGTCAAGTCTATTTTTATTCAATGTTTACTTTGTGCTATTTTTGGCCGAAGAGTGAAGATCATCTCGGCGACATTTCTATCCAAATTATACATGTATTTCACTTCGGATGTTTCCTCAGAGTTTTACTAGTGTTCCACCGAACGTTTATCAATTTATTTATTTCAAAGGCGATGAGAAATTCTCGAAGTTGGCATCATACATACGATAAGCTACCATGTCTTGTTTGCGTCCGCGTGGTTGATGAACGCAGTTTTGTCGAAACTTGTTTGATCAATCGCACCAGCCTTGAATTCCTTACGCTTGCCAAGCGGCTCCTGGCTAGTGACTACACTATTCACCTACTTGTACACTGTGCATTTTCGTTGACAAATAGCCAGCTTTCTCGAAATTTTGATAGCTTTTGATGACAGTGTCCATGATGAACCGCAGCGATCTTGATTCATTGCGCTTATGAACGAGTGGCCATATAAACGGTTCAAAATTTAGCATCGGAATTTTTATGTAGAAAAGCACAACGCTGTGACCTCCAAAGAAACTAAATGTCTTTTGACCTTGTTTTTTTTTTTATGCAGTATGCGATATTTCCTCGAGAAGTACACTGTGTCCTCAAAACCTAAATGACTTTTGACAGTATTTGTCACCGCGCTGTCCTTTAGCTTGAATTTGTTACATTGTTCGAATGGAAATTGTTGTAGTGTCTCGTAAGTGTCCATACAGAACAACTGTGTTCTTTCCTCAAGAACTCGGAAAGTCGAATCACGTACTCGATGAATAACAATAGAGTGCTTCCTGCGAGAATCGAGTAACGAGGATCGAGTTGAGTTTCGAGTGAATCGAGTTTTGATTCTCGACTCGATCCTCGATACTTGATTCTCGTGAGGATCGAGTCGAGACTGTCAACTTACTTTTAACCGGTACTGTACATGTAATGTTATGATGTTTAATTTTTCATCCTTAAGGAAATGAAAAACCTTGGTTTAAAGAAAACAAAATGTTTTAGGATGTCAACAGGCTGCAGTTGACTGAAAGATGATCACAGAGTTGCCACTCATCAGGATAAAAATTAATTATACTGATGGCTTTTCCCAGACCATAAATAGATGACCACCCAAGACAAATTCCTTTGGCAATGAAGTTGGTGTCCTTGATACTCTGATGTGCTATTTTTCTTTCTGTAAAAGAAAAAAAAAGACTTTAAATGAACTAAACTGATTGAAGGAACAAAGAAAATGCTAGCATTTGATTTGTATGATACAACACATAATATAATTATGTATCTACGCATATAGATATACATGTACATGTATTCCTTAATGTTGAAAACATCACTTATGTGCATTAGCCTCCTTTGCAGCTGTTGTTTAGGTCTGTCCTTAATCCCTCCCCACTAAAGTCTGGTGAACTAAGCTGGAAATTCCATTCCCATTGTGTCTAAGTATTCAATCTGGAGGGAGAAGAGAACTGACAAAAATGGCTGCAAAGGAGGTTACAGGAACTTACATGTAGCCACCAAAATTTAACAGCCATGATGTGATTAGTCAGTTCCTGGGAAGGGAATGTCCGGCTCTGTTCAGCAGATGTTGGTGGGGACGGAGAATACGGCCAACATGTAAGTAACAGCTGCACAGGAGGCTATTACAGTGTACTGTATGTGCATCAATTGGTCAACACTGGATAGACCATTAATAAGGAAAGATTCGGTGGGTCAACCGTACACAAAGATTTATTATTTTAAAGACTTGGTTTGCCTGGACTAGGGACTGTTATTGGCTGTGAAAAGCTTCCGTAACTTACATGCACTGTAACATTATACATTATGCCTTCAAGGAAAAGCATGGACAATAAGACTTCACTGTGGAGGCTATTTCATGCTTAGTATAGGCTTAACTTATTACAGTTTGCATAAAGGCAAAAAGGCAATGACAAGTACATGTACATTTACCTTACTCTGTTACAGTAGCATGTATAAGGTATGAAAACGAAATTACTATTAGGGGGTAAACTTCAAAGGACTCTGTGTAGCACGTAATTATGTATGATACCAGATTGGCTAGAAGAAAAAATTGCTTGTACTGCAGGTCACATTAATTTTTATTTATAGGAGAGATTAATGTTTTTTTTTTTTGGAGCAGGCAATTTGAACAGTTTCAATTTATTTTTTTCCATATTTCTTACACATTGTTACAAGATAAATATGTATTAAAATACAAAAGATAAATAAATAGCAAAAGAATGAGAAACATAATGGCGAGGATGTACATAGAGAAACCATTGGGGCTTATACGAGCTACGGGCTCCTAAAAAAATACAACTTGGAAATCATGATTTTTAGGCATACATGTAGCTTATTTAATAAATCAATTCATTTAGGTTACCAAAGTGAGTGAAATACACATGTAAGAAATACAACATGATACATGTACTGTAGTAATGCATGAAACCCCAAACAGAAACTCGAAAACAAAATCTGAGTTCCAGATGGGATTTGAACCCACGACCCTCCACGATCTAGATGGATAACCACTGAGCTACTGGACACTCTATGGTGTGCAAGGGTGAAATGTGGGCTTTGACTGGAACCGCATCACGCAGTCACACAGCCAAATAATGACTGACACACACATAACTGCATCACGCAGTCACATTGAGGTGTATCAAAGATGCATATTGAGGCATATCAAAGATGGCTGCATGACCGCGTGATGCAGTTCCAGTCAAAGCCCACATTTCACCCTTGCTCACCAGTAGCTCAGTGGTTAGAGCGTCCGTCTAGATTGCGGAGGGTCATGGGCTCCAATCCCATCTGGAACTCAGATTTTTTTTGAGTTTCTGTTTGGGGTTTCACGCATTACTATCATGTTACACTTAGGTTACGTGTAAAAAGCAAGCACACAAACAAACACACACCGGCAGCAAAACATAAAACAACACATTCAAAACAGGAGTCGTCAATAGAGAAGTAATGTTCTTAATTCAGACTTCAACAGAGAAATACTGTCAGCATTCTGAATTTCTGAATGAAAGGAATTAAACAGTTTAGGTCTGGAAACTTATTGCAAACTGTCTGATATTAGTTCTACACAGTACAGTTGCAATGTCTAGTATTGTAACGATAAATGACTTATCAGCAAGCACAGTTCTCTGAATGCATCAGGAAGGAAGCCTTTCTTGAAAAGTAACAAACTTTCCAATTTGAAATCGGTAAAATAATATTACATAGTTCACCTAACTGGTGATCATAGGGTATGGACAAATACACAAATATACATGTATTTTACAGCATTATTCATTCTTTTAAAGTGGGAGTACAGTAATTTAAGACATACAGTGTGGTGTAAAGCCCTGGCCAAACTACATGTATCCAAACTATAGTCTGTGACAAAACAAGCTACTGGTACAACTTGATGCTAAAATGTAATTTCAAACATACACTGTAAAGTGGAAACCAAAAGCGCTTAGCGTTAATGTTTATGGTACCAGAGCTGTTCAGTGTTCGGTGTGAAGTGAGTAAAAATCATGGAATGGTTAAGAGAACAAGCTGAAAAGGGTATGTTCCATACCGTTTTACAGTTATCATTGCAAGATACACCCGTATTTAGGGAGACGATTAGAATCAACAAGCCCAGATCAGTTCTCAGAAATTTTAAACGCTATTAAACCGGACATCTGCAAAGAGAGCACGAAAATAGCAACTATTGATTGGCTAGCAGGGTGAATGTGACTTGCATCAGGATAACCTTTGTTGGAAGAGCGGCAAAACACTGCAACATTTTTTTCATTGGGCAGAATTGTTGGGCGTAATGTTTGATCAAAAGCAAACTCTATCCAACACTTGATCTAGCAAAAATTGTTTGACAAACATCATCCAACATGGGCGGCCAAACGGTCGAACAATCTTACAATGTTAAATCCAACTTTGTTCAATAGTTTGACCAGGACTTACATGTAAAAGAAATCACAAGTCTATCATGCTGATGTGATCTTTTTTATGTCACACTGGTTCAAGGTTGCAGGAGGTGGAACAAAAATTCTGAAGACGACAAAAGGTTCAACAATGGTCACATTCCTTCATCATGCTATGTTACAGAAAGTTCTTACCTTAAAAGGTTTTACGTTTCTTTGCAACTTGAGCATACATGTACACTGTAAAGTAGTCTGCCATATACTGTACTGCACACGTAACTACATGTACAGGTATTCAGCCTGAAGATTAAAAAAACCGGATGTCAAGGCCAAGTATACACGGTACTGTACAGTTCATAAACCAGAATGAAAATATGAGCTTAAATATTGAAAAATATGTGTATGTTAACACAATACAAAATGCTACATTGGCCAGGCTGAAAGATTCAAAGATTCAAATCTTGAGTGCCAGAGGATGATTACTGTCATGATCTCTGATACTGTTACATGTAGATGGTCTTAGTGTACATGTAGGTCTCTGGAAAACATGATCTAGTTTTTAAGTGTTACAAGCCATGATGGCAGGCCAGAAGACAGTCTTATAATTGTTTTGTATGCTCAAGCATGTCAACACTGTGTCTTAACCTTCTCATGACAAAGCATCATTGCAGTTTGCAGGGATGATGCAAGCATTAAGGGAGGTTTTTTTTAAAGGATTGGTGTTAATGCTGCAATGGCACATGCATATATGGTTGGGCTTAGGAGTTTTACGCTTGTTCCATGAACATGAAGCCATCTTGAATGTTATTCTTTATTACACACAACAACTAGACAATCATACAGTCTGTAGGTATGAAAACCACCCCAGCAGTAATGAAATTTCAGAAATCCAGGAGAATACACTGTAATTACAGTATGGTCTTCATTGCACATTCTCATTACAAGCCATAAACTGAAGCTTGTTGAATGACTAATTATTGTAAAAGTTAAAAAAAGGCAAAAAGAAGTGAACATACCACCTTATGATGCAAAAAAAAAATTTTAGATAGTTCCACTTGCCTTTGATCTGCTCTCATACAGTGATGGTCTCACTGACAGTTGTAATACTTGGGTGAGCTATCACTACAGTCTGTAAAAGGAGGCAAATGCCATACAATACTCAGTAGCTGTTTAGCACAACTATTGCAAAACAAAAGTAAGGCTCCAAGCATTTCAAATACAATCAAGCAGGATAGAGATTTATGTTTTAACACCCCAAATACTTGCCTGGACACAAGCACTGTACTATGGAAAAAAACAGCCTTTGATTTGTACATGATACACAGTAAATAAAGCAAGCCAACTACAGTGTAATTTAATTGACATATTACTGTATACTATGATTGGGATAAAAATATATACAACTATAAATTAGCTTTGTCTCTATTTCTTTTCTCATTGTAAAAAAAGTCAGGTCACTGATATGAAATCAAGCAGACTTTATTGGACGGCAGCTGTGGCCAGAATTAATTTTGTACCACACGATTTTTTTTTGTCGAGTTAGGGTTGACAGAATTAATAGTTGCATTACCACAACAGTAGGCACTTCAATGAAGATGTGAACACTCAAACTAAAAGACCCATCTTCAGCCTTGATGCATTACAGGGCTGTACACGCCATGACCAATAATTCATGAATTTCGTGTGACATGAAATTCCTTAGACCTTTGAAGCCCTTGTTTTATCCCACAATTAATGGCCGCAAAATGTTTTCTGTTTATTCTTCTTCATTTTTCTTTTATTACTTTGGGAAAGTTTTGTATATTTGTAAATTTTGGCCCATTTTAAGTCAGAAGAGTCAAGTGAGGCAACATGGTAATGGCCAATTCATACAGCATTGTTTTTTTATCAAATTTAAAGTACTTACACGACATGTACTGTAACAAGAAAATGAGGTTTCATATTGGGTGCTTTTTACCTTGAAGCTTCTACCAATTCACTGAGGGCCAACTTACTGCAATTTGGAAACTGATTTGATGATGAGTAAATTGTGTATATGTCTGGATAAATGTTTTCCTCATGTTTGATGTTTTTACTTCAAGGTCAGTTTGCATAATGGACTATGAGGCTTGGCTCCACTCTTCAGTGTCAATTCAATCTGACTTGTCATTGTGTCTCTTTACATGTATGAACTGCAATTTTCATGCCCCATTGGGCGTTCTACAATTGAAGGCCTCGGAGCATAACCATCCTATGTCGAATTTTGAGTCATTTTTCGATTTTGCTTGGATTTGTCTGAATTTCTGCATGTGAACTGCAATTCGATGGAAACACATTGTATGGTATTTTTTTGACTGATTCATCCAGAATCCAGAAATGCATTTTTTCTTACTTACACCAAGAAACCAGCCTTCCATGGGAGTGGTTTGCAAGTTGCATTACATCTTCTTTCAATCGAATTGCAGTTTACATGCAACAATTCGGGCAATTCCAGGCAAAATCGAAAAAAAAAACCAAAATTCGACATAGGATGGTTATGCTCCGAGGCCTTCAATTGTCTAAATTGAGTGATAATTTCTTTCTTGATGAGATCTCTGTGATGTCTACACTGCTGTGTTGATGATTAGTTTTGCTCCTACAGCTGTATGCTTTAGTGTAGAGCTAAATGTTTTCTTCCTTTAACAACAGCGCAATTTCAAAAACAGATGCCAACATTGGATCAAGGGAGAAAAATAGGCCTTTAAATTGGAAAGCTAATTTCAAAAGATGTCCACACAGTTCCATACATAATTAAATACAATCATTGTATTACTGTTGTGCTAACCCTGCTCCCGAAACAGAGTTTGGGTCTTACATTATTTTGTAAGTGTATACATAATTAGTGGATGGGAGTTTGTGGAGTCTTGCCATCCAATTTAGAGACACTTGGAAAGCAACATTTATAATTGAGTTTAAGTACAAGTACATTAATTTATGATCACACCAAAAGCTCACTTTGCCACCAACTACAGGTAAATCAATGGATCTAATCAAGTGTAAGCCAGTTGAGCACCTAGTTTGCCGCAATCTTAGCTACGATTCCTTACCTGCACATGCAGTAAGCTTAACCCTTGCTTATATTAAGAACAAACACGGTAATGAATTAGCAAGATAGCATAATTTTATACAGCTGCACGTACTACTGTAGTTATGCAATGCTTTCGAGTGGTACATATATACCATGGAAAATACCACTACTCCCTTGTATTTTCTTCGTATAGCAAGCTATTTGAGATACATACACTCAGCCAGTACTATATATTGGAAATATTACAGTCTAAAATGGCCAATATGCTTACCTTTGAAATCTACAGCAGACCAAGGCAACCATCACTGAACATGGAGACCAAAAACTTGAGCCAACAGCACTCGATTACCGTGGAAGAAGCTTGCCAACTATTAAATTCCATTATTCTAAGATCGTGAGGTAAAAAGCCATTCGAAGTGGGAGAAATTCCTCCCAAACTGTCTTCCACGAGTCGAAGTTTGAGTTGAAACGGGCGCCAAAACTACGAATTGCCTACCGGGAATGAACTCGTTTGCGCATGCCCAAGTCTAACCCAACTCCCTCGAGCTCCCTCTCGGTCAGAAGTACGCAATTTCAAATCATCTACATACCTCTAGTGAAGGGCTAAGCCCAAAAAGTATGGTTTGTCTTTCAAACGACTCTTTGGCACTTTACTACCTTTTATTTTTAAACACTTTGCCTCTCGGCCAAACGGCCAATGGTTATGGCGTCCGAAAGGGAAATCAGCCCAGCCGCTCGGGAAGCACAAACTTGGCGAGAAAATAGTTTTAAGGCCGTCCTTCTTTGCCGCGCGCACTGCTTGCCATTTAAAAACATTAACGCTGTTGAAATCCAAGACGAAAGCCGCACACTACCCTTTTGGAGTTGTAATAACTCCATCAGTAGAAACCCAGTTAACTTAACTCCGCATCATGGGGGTTATGTCCTGCTTGTGTCAATTTACAGAGATTTTAAAATACTATACTTGTATCGATTTACAGAGATTTTAGTGCATAAAATAACCATAGAAAATCTTTGTAAATGTCAAATTTACAAACATTCTTCAGAGATTTTGTTAAGTCTGTAAATTTTTCAGTTTTTCTTCTTATTTCAGCAGTTAAATTTCATAATTATTTCATAAACATTCTAAAAAGGAATACCACAAAAAGTGTATAAAATATCTATAAAAATGATTTTACAGATATTTTGTATGCCATATGTAAAAGTAGGTCAGATTTGAACTCGCATAAAAAGTCTGTAAATTTAAGATTCACAGACATTTCATTAACTCTGTAAATGGTCCAGATTTTCCAGTGCGGTATCGTAGAGGCCGTGGGTTCGAATCCAGTAGAAGCCTGAATTTTTTTTCAGGCTTCATTTTCACTACTGCTTAAGTAGTCAGTGTTCATAACTGCGATGATCAGCCACATATTTAATTTCGGAGTTATATTATCAAGTCAATGTTACAAAGTAACGTAAGTTACAAAATTGTGAGACATGACAATTTTCTCTTCGTTGATATATATGGCGACAGACCGCAGTTCGTTTCTCCTTATTACTTTTGACAACACTTTATTTTATTTTATTTTATTTTATTTTATTTTATTAGAATGCCAGAAACCTGGCAGGGACACTACAACACCTTGCGCCAATTACTGTTGGTAATTAACTGCAAATCCCTCCCCGATAACCACATTCTAGTAGAAATAGACCAACACACTGCGATGATCAGCCACGTCCCCTACTCTTTTCGAACAGTGAGTGGGTTCTTTAACGTCCCACAGAATCAGTTATGAAGAGTTGTGAGACGGGGCCTACGGTTTTTCGTCCTTATCCGAGAAGACTAGAAAGTCTAGCCATTTGCAGATGTCATTACAAAGGCAGCACTTTCTCCTCAATTATTTTAAGACCCTGAGTGTTGGTCCGGCCGGGATTGGAACCCGCGACCTCCCGCACGGTAGTCCAGTGCTCTACCAACTGAGCTAACCGATCGGCGGTTTTGTATCTGGTATTGAAATAGGTATTTTTAGTTCTCATATAGATATTTCGTTGAGTTTAAAGAAAAGTAGTCTTGAGACAACACGTTTTTCACTAACTACACTCTTTTTGCTAATCTCTAAAACAGAATTATTAGCTTTCTGCTTTCACTTAAACGTGTTTTCTTATTCTAAAAATACTAGTCTTTTCAATGAAAAGTGTAAGTAAGTTATTCGTATTACAATGGAAAAGTGTTAGTCAAGCAAAGACATGAGACAAGTGTTGCACGGAATTGGGTACTTTAGCTGAGAATGGGTTAAAAAAAGGCTATACATATTTACAATAAACGGTTACATTACTTTTAATACTCAAAATAAAATCTAAGCATTAAACTTTAATGGCAGTTGGTTGCAAAGCTGTTGGGAGAAGGCAGTGAAGGTTTTTTCGGTCTGTGGACTCAGATCAAACAAAAACAAAAGAAAATTAGGGCTTTCCAAATTAGAGTTTTCACGTAATTCCCACTTTGTTTGTAGGGTGCCCGAAGCCTTTTGTTCAGCTAGATAGATCGACTTCAGGTATCTGAGAAAGCCTTCTACCTTGGGCAAAGTTTGTTTATTCTTGCAAATCCAAAATGTAATGTCTAGCTAAAAGGAGACACAAATCATTTGGCGATGATTTAGTTTGGATGAATCTGGTATCAATCCTAAAGCTATAAGAGTATTGACTTGGTAGTTTTCTGGAATAATCTGAGACGAATTAAAGCGTTGTATTAAGAAGGTCCAAAAAGTGGTAACTTTAAGGCGGGACCAAAACAGGTGACTCAGTTTTTCTGGCTCATCTTTGCAAAAGGAGCGGTTTCGATCTTCTTGTAGACCACTTTTAACTAAGAATTTGTTAGTTGATATTCGTCTGTGCAGAAGCCTGTACTTTAATTCAACAAGTCTTGTTCTTTTGCTGCACTTAAATGCTAGTTGGTAAAGTTCGTGCCACTACATTCATCATCTTCTATGTCATTAGACTGTTCACAGTCCTCTGTTTTTCCGTGAGATTGCCAATTCGAGATCGTACGCGTCTTGTTAATGGCGGCCATCTTGATTTTCAAACGTACCGAGTCAACCTAGAAAAGAGTGTGAAATCTACTTCATCCCCAAGGCCCGTTGACTCGGTACGTTTGAAAATCAAGATGGCCGCCATTAACAAGACGCGTACGATCTCGAATCGGCGATCTCACGGAAAAATAGAGGACTGTGAACAGTCTACTATGTCATAGTTTTGTGTATACCAGTTTGATTGGTTTTTGAGCTAAGTAGTTTAGTCGAAAAGCCTTAGTACTTGTTTTTAGCATCATTAGTTGCAAAGATGTTTTGTTGTGTTTTCCATAAAAGTTTTATTAATTGTGGCCAGGACAAAATTCCTCAGTAAGTAAGAGGGCAAACTATTAGCCCGTACCTGGTCTGTAACTCTGTGAGAGACAGAAAATTATTGGAATAGGCTATCAAATCTTTCATCATTGTAACACCTGCACAGAGCCATTCAGGGTGGTAAACGAGGCAGCTGTCGATTCGGATCAGTGAATTATACCATAAGCTTTGGTTGAGAAAGTGATTCGCTGAAACTATTCGGTCTTCAAAATTAACTTCTGCCCAAATTGTCAGAACTTCACTAATGAAGCTATCTTTAGATTGAAGAATATCTTTGGTGTCTTTTACGTTGAGGTTGCCAGTAAAAGATATTTTTCCGCCGAGAGCCTTTTTCCATTTGCCTCGGTTTTCTACTTCCAAGTATTTTTTTATCCAAGTAGCTTTCAAAGGCTTACTAAAAGGCCTCCGTTTGAATGGTCCGTAATGATGGTATTTCGCTTAATTTTGTCTCCTTTTCCATTTCAGAGGAAGGCGAAAAAGAGGTTGCTTACTTCTTTGATTGCCTTCGCATTTAAAAGTAGCGGTGATAAAACATAAACAAGCTGCGAAACAACAAGGCTTTTTAACACTACTATTTACCCATTAGTGTCAGTCTGCGGTATTTCCAACTGCTTAACGTATTCCTGACCTTTTAAAGTTGTTCGTCATAATTTGAATTTGCGGTTTCCACCGGGTGAACTGAAAGCCAGACCCCTAGAGCTTTTACTTCAGTGTTTTAGCCATTCGAAATTCCTTACAGAAAATGGTACATCATTGCTCTCACATCATCCGAAAAGCTTCTGTTTATTTTATCATTCATTTTGAAACCCGAAGCTTTGTAGAGATCGTACAATCTTTAAACGACTCACTTGATCAGTCTAGTATTAAGGTGCCTCGATAGTCTAGAAAATGTAGGGTTTTTGCTAAAAGCGATTGGGGGGGGGGGGGGTGGTATTGAGATTTTTATCAAGGGCTGGTCATGTTATGCATGCGTTTTGTCACCTGACAACTGGCCACGTGGCTATATACAGCTCCTTGGAATTCACTTTCTGGTCGGCGGAATCGAATTCAGAATTTAAGGCTACTGCACCTAGAATTTTTTAGCGTCTCGGTTCTTAAACCGAAGCTATTAGGGTCACGCCATCCTCGTTCCGAGGTTGTACTCTAACGTTCCGGGAATGTTAGAGTGCTACAAACGTTTTATTTCGTTTTACCACAAATTGTTTAAGTTTTACTGCAGTGTTTTTTCATGAATATACTAGCAACAGTTGTGTCTGTGAAACATTTTGGTTTCTCAATAACTTTGATTAAATTCCCCTGCACTATGTTCCACCTGTATTGACCACTACTTCTTAGTTATTTCTTAAAGTATAGAGCGTTTTTATTCGCGTGACAACCGACCATATTGGTTTACTGAAACAAAGAAAAAGTATTTGGTAGAATGCATAAAAATAGAGTGTGTCAAAATTGCCCTAAATAAGTGTGTTTTGGGTCATTTGCTGGTGCCGGAGCTCATCATCAAGGACCGCTGAGAAGGCTTAAAGCTTGCCAATTCCAAAGAACCGCTTATTGGCACTGCGAAGGCAACAAACTTTGTTCGAACGCTCGCTTCAATCTTCTGACAGTTTGTTGTTCGTGGACAAGGCGCCTCAAAACAGATGAGCCTTGTCTCGCCAGGCTCCAATCTTCACTGGTGGAAGTTTTATTGAAAGTTGAAGGTGCCTGGACAACCCTTGGTGCAAGATTGAAGCCCAGATAGAGAATTAGAAGGAAATAGTAAATTTTTTCAGAGGAGCCTTTCCCGCTCAAAGATATGTGGAATCTCCCACGATGCAACGGGGTCAGATTCTTTCTGTTTGGCTGCTTGGTTGAGAGTGCTGATAAAAAGGGAGCTGAGAGAGCTCTTGTTCGCCTTTTTTCCTCAAACTTCCTCTTTAATTTGGAAGCAGAAGAGCTGTTTTGTAATGTCTACTCTCTGAATAAATGATTCAGTTGAAAAAAAATTTGTCCAGACTGCTCGTTTGCGAGGTAAGATTTTCATTTAATTCTTGCACTAGTTTTGAGCTGATATATTGTTTTCATCCCATCTCTATGCTATTACTTTGCTGGAGAAGTGCATTGTTACGCCTCTTTAATTTTTTCCACTTTGCTTCATGTGTAACAAAAACTTTTGCACTGATATTGCTGGAAAAGATTTCAAAACCTAACCACAGCAATTTTTTTTGTGACCCTATGCAGATTTGAAATTTGACACTGGCATGGAATTTGTAGATGGCAAAAATTATTTACTTTCCATGCTTTCACTTATATCTGATTTTTAGGGCCCAAATTTGAGATTGACAAACCTTCTATGCAATGAACTAGAATAAAGCCAATCTGTTTAATTCTTCTTTCCGCATAACATTCGGAAGATTGATAGTATGTATCGGCAAAAACACCACTTTTTGGCAAAGTGAATTAAAAACTTTGATGATCAGTTTTCTCTCTGCAAATAACCAAAGTCAGTTCACAAGTTTAGATCATTGCATAGATCAATATAGACATAATTTGTAAAAAAAAATGTTTCTTACCCCCCTGACTAAGTGTTTTTGCTATTTTTTTGTTACCGAGGAAGCACTATTAAAGACATCTGACAAAGGCTTGTTCTGTTTCCATTGTAACAAGAGACTCAACCATCATTGCGTTTGTCATTATTCATGGCAATGAATTGCTTGATGGTGGTTGCTTCTGCATGAGTCTGATTTTGGTTAAAAGGCGGTCTAAACTATCGAGCTCCCTTAACGTAGTATTATCAGCATATTAACTTAACTTCATTTCTTTATTAACTTTAGGAAAACCACTAATTTTTCTATTTCTACGAATTTCTTTGGCTAGCACACTGGAAAATCTAAACCATTTACAAAGTTAATGAAATGTGTGTAATCGTAAAATTACAGACTTTTTACAAGAGTTCAAATCTGACCTACTTTTACCTATGGGATACAAAATATATGTAAAATCATTTTTGGAGATATTTTATACACTTCTTGTGATATGTTCCTTTTTAATATATATATTTAGCCAAGCCTAAAAGCGGAGCTCCAAAAGCATTCTTTTTCTACTGGCATTTACATATAGTCTGCTTGTCATATCACCCATCTGACCTCACTCAAGCTACAGACCCAATGCTGTAGAAAATAGTCTGGAAAGGTGATCTGAGCCAGTGGCACAGTGGATTTGGACCCCACGTGGATTTGCACCCTCCAGTCCAGATCTGCTTGTGGATCAGATGTGGACCCCCTAGTCCAGAACTGCTAGCAGATATGAATCTCCTTTTACGAATTTGGACCACCACCCCTCCTAAAAACAAGCGTTCTATTGAGTAAGGTAATAAAAATTCCTTTCCAAACTGAGTTTGGAGATGTTAAAAAAGCAAAATAAAAATATTGAGGTAGGTTTTTTTTTTAATAATCTTTAATACCTTGTGTAAAAAAGAACCTGCAAAGCTAGTTTTCATCTATAAATTTTTAAAACAAAACATTTCTTAACATCTTAGAGCAATACCTAAGGACAGGTCTGTTCCCACCTTCAACTGTAGGCAAGTTAGTTACATACTTAGCTACTTAGGTATGGTTTAGAGCCACTAGAAATTGGTGGAGAAGCCTGGTGATTGCTCCTTGGAATCAGTATCACATCAGATATATAGTGATTCAGATCATCACTTCGTAATGAATGCAATTTCAATTATCCACAGCCTCCCATGAGACAGTCAGAAATCGGAAATTGTGTATCTTCTGGATATATGTATGCCTCACAAAAATTATGAAAGAAAGATACATGGAAATCAATAAAAATATTTAGATGCCATGAATTAAGACCAAGATATTTATTTTGATCAATTACTTCTTGACCTTACTATCACAAAAAAAACTGCTTGCTAACATTAAGCTCATCACTCAATGCACCTACAGTGTTTTCAAAAAGAAATCCAGCTGCTCTTCTGGCCAGTTAAGTGCAAGACCAAACAACTTGATAATAATATATTGGGCATTTGGTTGATACCACTATCAAGGTGATTCATCAAAGCAAAAGTGCTGGAAATCCGTTAGCCATCTTAACTTGATCTTAACATACTTCATCAAACATCAGAGATTTCATTAAACATTAATGCCAAATGTCATCCAAACATCACCCAAGATGGGTGTGACCAGCTACTAATAAAATTAATTGAAAGACTGTATGCAGGAGGAGGAAGTCCAAAGGATGTGTACATTGATGAGAAAGAGCTTACTTTAAGTTTAATTTTAAGTTTTAAGTTTAATAATACTTTGTCATGTGAATACAACTAAGTTGATACAAAACAAAAAAGTGCATGACTGGAGAATAATTGGGAGAAACTAAATTCCCATACAAAGAATATTATCTAATATTACACATTCTAAAAACTAAGAGGTGAAATTTAAACGTGGCCCAAAGCTAACCTAATCAAATTAAATCAAATACTTGTCTCTTACAAGTCACCCCTAATTTGAGATTGAGACTAAAAATCATGAAGTAATCCAAAGCAAACCTAATTAAATTACATACTTGTCACTCACAAGCTACATCTGATATAAAATTGACACTAATAATGTAATAGATAGGACTTAAAACTGCTTAACGAAGGTGCATGCATGATGTTCGATGGAACACCATTCCAGTCTGTTATGTAGCGATTAAAAAAAGAAAAGCTGAAGGCCATATATATATTTAGCCATGCCAAGCCT
>JAEMWC010000596.1:402500-420000 GCA_016490735.1 Pachyseris speciosa
GTTTGTTTTTAGGGATAAGTACACGAGCTACCCGGAACTTCTTAACGCATTAGGCCTCTCATCTTTAAAACAACAAAGATTAATTAAAATTACATTGTCTATTTTTAATACCGTCCACAATTCTTTAGCGCCTGAAAGTATGCAAGACCTAATAGTTCATAGGAAGAACGATAGTTACAATTTAAGAGGCGACTATATTCTCTTGCTACCCAAGCCAAAGTCTACTACATATGGCTTGAACTCAGTCCGCTATATTGGTCCGAAACTCTGGAATTCAATTCCTAACATGTTGGGAAATATAACGAATTTTAAGTCTCTTAAGAGAGCCATTAGACAAGTTGACTTAGTGCAATTTTTATAATTACGACGCTTTTTTAATATAATTTTAATTATAGTATGTTCGATATTTAGCTTTTTAACTCTTAATTTTATTGTGTTTGTGGAATACCTGTAAATTAGCTGGCGTGCTTTCACAGACCCCTACTTCGGTCCCGTCTGTGAAAGCACGCCTTTACTGTAGCTAAGTGTATTTTCACAATAAACTTTATTGTATTGTATTGTATTGTATATGTTTCTCTAAATCATTGTTGATTAACTTTGCTTGCGGCATTCATTTTGGTCTCTATGCAAACAATGCCTCGATTGATTAGAACAATGAAAAACTTAGGTCATAGCAATCAACTTTGCTCTAGGTTCGTTACACATTTCACAAGGTGAACTAATGCGTTACTGTTGTTTGAAAATATAGCGAATACCTATTCGTTTCCGCAAGGCGGATACGACGGGAAACTTGTAGGGGACGTAGTTCCCGGTGTGGTGGTCTACCTTTCATCTGTCTTGACGTTCCTGTGTGGGTTGGGTGGGTGGGTGAGATAAAAATGGATTAATAGCGGCTGCCAGAGGCGCCTTTACAGGCTGACGTCCGATCTCACCCTAGAGAAGAATTGTAAACCGCCATAAAACTATGTGATATGTGCGGTATATAAATCCATTACCATTACCATTACCATTAACTTGTAAGAGAAAAACACTACTCGTAACAGACAATAACGGAACTCTTTTGAGAATTCAGTTCTTCTTTGAGTAGGATTTTCATTACCAGCACTGGTTGTTTCTGCGTCGCTTTTGAGGGCGGAAAAACCTCTGTGACCAAATTACTGCGTCTGACTTACGCAGGAAAAGAGATGAACAGAAATCATTATTGTATACAATGTGAAAGAAAATTCACGGTGTGAATGGAAAGCAGTACGCTTGGCAAAGAAGGACGACCTCAAAACTTTTTCCTCGCCAAGTTTGTGCTTTCCGGGCGACTGGGCTGATTTCCCTTTCGGGCGCCATAAGCATTGGCCGTTTGACCGAGAGGGACAATGTTAAAAACGAAAGGTGATAAAGTGCCAAAGAGTCGTTTGAAAGGCAAAGCATACTGTTTGGGGTTTAGCTCAGCCCTTCATCAGTGGTATGTAAACGATTTGAAGTTGCGCACTTCCTGACCGAGAGGGAGTTGGGTTGGACTTGAGCATGCGCAAACGAGTTCGCGGCTATTCGATTGGCTATTTGTTTAACCGCGGTCAAACGTAAAAAAATAAGAAAAGTCCTTTAAAGTTAAGGTTTTTACGTTGAGAGCTCAAAGATGATGAGTCTTTCATCAGTCTCTGAGTTTACTAAATCATTTCATGAATTACTAAAAACGTTTTAAGGTTTTTTAAAGCGAAGAATGTGGAGACTGGTCGGCGCAGTGTGTTTTTGTTTTCTGTTTCAATGCGTGACTTCAGGAAAACCGATTCACCTTATTGTTCCTAAAACTGTTTTAGTAATTCATAAAATGATTTAGTAAACTCACAGACTGAGGAAAAACTTATCATCTTTGAGCTCTCAACGTAAAAACCTTATCGTTTAAGGACTTTTCTTATTTTTTCCGTTTCACCGCGGTTAAGCTATTTGTACACTTTAGTTTGGCGCCCGTTTCAACTCAAACTGCGACTTGTGGAAGATAGTTTAATTTGGGAAGAATTTATCCCACTTCAATTGGCGTTTTACCTCAAAATCTTAGAATATAGAATTTATTAGTTGCACAACGTATATGCGATCGGTTGGCAAGCTTCTTCCACCGTAATCGAGTACTGTTGGTTCAAGTTTTGGTCTTCATGTTCAGTGGTGGTTGCCGTGGTCTGCTGCAGATTTCAATGCAAAGGTAAACTTACTGAATTGGCCATTTTAAACTGTAGCTAGGCTTTTAATATTTCCAATATATAGTAATGGCTAGGGGTTTGTATCTCAAATAGCTTGCTATATGAAGAAAATGTAAGTGACTAGTGATTTTTCCATGGTATGCCACTCGAAAGCATGTACATCTGTAACTCCGCATAACTGCAGTTGTACAATGTACGTACAGCTGTATAAATTATGCTGTCTTGCTAATTCATTTCATGTTTGTTCTTAATACAAGCTAGGGTTAAGTTTACTGCATGTGCAGGTAAGTAATCGGAGCTAAAATGGCGGCAAACAATCTGCTCAACTGGCTTACACTTGATTAGATCTAACTGATTTACCTTTTGTTGGTGGTAAAGTGAGCTTTTGGTGTGATCATAAATTAATTAATGTACTTAAACTCAATAATAAATTTAATTTCCTTTCCAAGTGTCTCTAAATTGGATGGCAAGATTCCACAAAGCCCCATATACAGATATACACTTGTGACCCAAACTCTGTTTCGGGAACAGGGATAGTACAGTGTACAGCAGTAATGCAATGTATAATTATTTATGGAACTGTGTGGACAAATTTTGAAATTAGCTTTCCAATTATTTTAAGCCCTATTTTTCTCCCTAGATCCAATGTTGGCACCTGTTTTTTTTTTTTTGAATTTGCGTTGTTGTTAAAGGAAGGAAACATTTAGCTCTACACTGAAACATACAGCTACATATAGGAACGAAACAAAGCAGCACAGCAGTCCTCATCACAGAGATCTCAGCAAAAAAGAGAAATTATCACTTAGTTTAGACAACTGTGGCATGCCCAATGGGGCATGAAAATTGCAGTTCATAAAGAGATACAATGACAAGTCAGATTAAATTTACTCTTCATGTTCATTATGCAAACTGACCTTGAGGTAAAAACATCAAACATGAGGAAAACAGATATTTAGACATATCCACAATTTACTCATCATCAAATCAGTTTCCAAATGTCAGTAGGTTGGCCCCAAAAAGCTCAGTGAATTGGTGGAAACTCTGAGGTATAAAGCACTCAACATGAAACCTCATTTTCTTGGTACAGTAAATACTGTAAATTTGATATAAAACAATGCTGTGAATTGGCCACCACCATTTTGTCACACTTGACTCCTCTGACTTTAAATGGGCCAAAATTTACAAATACATGTACATAAAATTATACAAAACTTTCCCAAAGTAATAAAAGAAAAAATGAAGGAGAATAAACAGAAAACATACTTGATTGGCCATCAATTGAGGGGTAAAACAAGGGCTTCAAAAGTCTAAGGAATTTCATGTGACACAAAATTCATGAATTAATGGTCACAGCATTTAATGCATCATGGCTGAAGATGGTCTCTTAGTTTGAGCATTCACATCTTCACTGTTGTGGTATTTTATATGCAGCTATTAATTCTGTGTACTCTAACTGGACAAAAAAAATCATATGGTACAAAAAATTAATTAATTCTGGCACCAGCTGCCATCCAATAAAGTCTGCCTGATTTCATATCAGTCACCTGGCTTTTTTGACAATGAGATAAGAAATAAAGAGACAAAGCTAATTTATGGTTGTATACATGTATATTTTTATCCCAATCACAGTGTACAGTAATAATTATGTCAAGTAAATTAGTTGGCTTGCTTCATTTACTGTGCTTCTTGTAATGGCCTTTAACGGCTTTTTTTTTTTTTCATAGTACAGTGCTTGTGTCCAGGTAAGTGTGTGGGCAGGGTTTGAGCTAGGATTTGATCACTGGGGGACAATTTGTCCCCTTGGCTAAAATTTTGGGAGACATTTTTATTTTTAGGGGGACAGACAAATTAATTTTTATTCAACATTTTTTTTTACATTGATACAGGCAAGCTAACAAAAACATTACAACATGCAAGGACAGTGATACAAACAAGAAAAATTAAGTTATTGGTGTCAAGACTTTTTTCTCGTCATATTTAAACAGAGGATCAATGACTATGCTTTATACTTGAAAATATTTCACAGCAGAGTCTCGTCTGGGCATTCCCTTGTAAACTTCAATTCCCTTCTTAATTACTGGTAGACGTACATGTACATGTATGTACTGCTTCTTCTGTTGGTTCTAGCCAAAACATCAAGGGCTGTAGAAAAGTCAAAGTCCTTGGAGGGTGGCCCCTCAATGTCAATGGTCATGAGCAGACCGGGTAGCTCAGTGGTAGAGCACCGGACTACCATGTGGGAGGTCGCAGGTTCTAACCCCGGCCGGACCAACACTCAGGGTCTTTAAAATAACTGAGGAGAAAGTGCTGCCTTTGTAATGACTTCTGCAAATGGTTAGACTTTCTAGTCTTCTCGGATAAGAACGATAAACCGTAGGCCCCGTCTCACAGTACTTTCACTTAATCTGATTCTGTGGGACGTAAAAGAACCACTAGGGACCTAACAAAACTCTGGCTGTGACCACCCCTAGTGTCTGTCCTAGATATCTACATATCTACATTACGGGGGCACTCATTAGTTACTTCATTAATTGTAAACTGCACAAGCAGTCTGGTCAAGTGCCCCGGCCAGTGATGTAAACTATCCCTGAAAAGCCTCTACGGGGAGAGGATAAGTATGTATGTATTGTATGAGCACATCCAACCTCTCGGCTTTCAGTCTGTTTCTCAAAGCATTCTTAATTCGATTCTGTGCGGTAAAACCTCTTTCGCAGCCAGCCGTATTAGTAGGCAATACAAGTGCGACTTGACAAAGCTTAATTATATTTTGGACTTCATCGCTATGATGGGTAGCGAGCACTTTCCATAGTTCAGCAATGTGGCCCACGGAGTAATGCTCTCTCACAACCAGCTCTTTAACAAAGTTCCATTCAATTCTGCAATTTTTGGCATCCACAACTGCTGGTTCATCTTTACCGCCTTGGGTTTTCTTTGCAGATCCATAGTGGGAAAGCAACGTTTCCAGCTCTTCATTTCCGTAGGTTGACAGAGTTTCATTTTGAAAATGCACATTGCGGAGACTAAGAATCCCGAATGCATTAACTACATTTGTGGAATAAACGGGGAATCTCTTTTCAAGATTAGTAAGACGTTGTCAACGAACTTCAATTTCATTGATTCAAATTGTTGAATTTCACGGGCAGTCACGAAACATCATCTTGTGATGGCAAAATCTCGGACAAGAATTTGCCGTTGTTACATTTAATTGCGGTGTCGAACTTAATTCTAGTTGCCGCACCGAATGGTTTCAAACGTCGCGCTACTGCTGTGCTGACGTCGAATTTAATTTCTGAATTTAGTTCGACACGGCAGTAGCACGACGTTTGAAACAGGCCTTAGCTTGCAATTACTGTACTGAGCTAAATCCCTTTGTGTCTGCTTCCTTTCGAGTTTTTTCCCTAAATTTTGAAGGGGACAAATTGTCCCCTTGGCCGATTTTTTAAGGGACAATTTCAATTGCAGTGCGGGATTGGCGCAATGGCGTGGCCTGGCGCAAATCCTGTGTGGGGTATTAAAACATACAAGATGTAAATCTCTACCCTGCTTGATTGTATTTGAAAATTAATGCTTGGAGCCTGACTTTTGTTTTTGCAATAGTTGTGTTAAACAGCTACTGAGTATTGTATGGCATTTGCCTCCTTTTACAGACTAGTAATAACTCACCCATAATATTACAACTGTCAGTGAGACCTACAAATGTACACTGTAAGCATGTAATTAATGGTAATGAATTTATAATTATACCTCACATGTCACATAGTTTCATGGCGGTTTACAATTCTTCTCTGGGGTGAGATCGGATGCTGACCTGTATGAATGCAGCCAGTATGAGTGCAGACCAAAGGCAATTGAAACTATCTAAAATTTTGAAGTTAATTTTTTGCATCATACAATTGTAAGGTGGTATGCTCACTGCTTTTTGCCTTTTTTTAAACTTTTACAATAATAAATCCTTTAACAAGTTCCAGTTTATGGTTAGCAAAATTAAGAAATTTCTTACAGTGTAGCTCTGATTGTACTCAGACTTCAATTAATGCATTTGTGACAAGTCGGCTCAATTATTACAACATTCTCTTGTATGGACTACCTCCATGCCAGCTACAGAAACTTCAGCATGTACAGAATGCTGTCGCTAGGATCATCTATAAAGTCAAATAATAATAATAATAATAATAATAATAATAATAATAATAATAATAATAAGTAATAGTAATTGGACCGAGTGGAGTACAATTTAGGGAGTAATCGCGCGAGTAATTTCAAAATCGGACGAGCGCGAAGCGCGAGGCCGATTTGAAAATACGAGCGCGATTACTTCCTGAATTGTACGACACGAGGTCCAATTACTAATTAATCGTATCCATAACAAATTTCGGAATTAAAAATTTCTTTTGGGAAGGTCTTTTGAGCGAAAACGTCTTTAGCGCTTTCCATATGTTTTGAAAACTGCAGGAAACGTTTGCAAAGGAAGCCATTAAGGCGCGCGTAATTGACGTGAAAATCACGTGGGTATCCAATTGCAGGTATCCAATTACAAAAAGTTCAACTTGGATACCTGTAATTGGACAGCCACGTGATCGCGCGCCGATTACGTGACAAATAGGCGCGCGGAGAAACAATCACGATCGAGAATTTTGTTATAGATACGATTATAATAATGATAATCAAGTCTCGAGACTAACTTTTCAGCTTACAAGCCCAGTGGCTAGTGAGAGGTTTGATTCACTAGCCAAAACAAATGTTTCACTTACCAGACTTGTTTGCCAGACATTAATCCTGTTAAGCAGTTTCAGTTAGGTACTTTCTTTTCCAACCACAATACTGATGTCTAACTTATCAGCTTTTTAGAAATAAGTACGTTTGACATTATTTTGAAAGTTTTATAATGAAAATAAGTATTGGGGAAGTAGTTCGTTCGTTGTTCATTGCATTAGTATTTCTTTTGTGATACATTTGAAATTAATTTTGATTTGGTTTCCCTCTTGTCCTCCAGTGCTTTAAACTTTTTACTTACCAAAATGGTTAGTGAAGTGCAAATCCACTAGCCAAAACAGAATTTTTACTAGTCTGTGGCTAGTTGGCTACTGTTAGTCTCAAGCCCTGAATAATAATAATAATAACAATAATAATTATATTTAATAATAATTATTAATAATAATAATAATAATAATAATAATAATAATAATAATAATAATAATAATTTATTAGTAGTACTTCCACAAGGCACTGGCTCTTGGCCTACTTATTACAAATCTCAAATTAAATCAAATTAAATCAAATGTTGGTTTTTGACGAGAGGGGAAAACTGGAGTACCCGGAGAAAAACCTCTCGGAGCAGAGTAGAGAACCAACAAACTCAGCCCAATATGGCACCAAGTCCGGGAATCAAACCCGGGACACACTGGTGGAAGGCGAGTGCTCTCACCAAGGAATTATTATTATAGCCTACATGGGTTACAGTGTACCTATTAATTACTGTAGATGGAGAATTTAGTTTAAGATTCTACCTCTCTGCTACTGTGCTTTTTGCTTATCTCCTCCACCCCTTCTCATTGCTCACTTGCACATTACCTCCTTTTGAGTGCAGTGGTGTGATTTCCGGGCTTGTTGAATCCAAAAAAACGCCAGTTTTGGACATTTTTCGGTCAAATGGCTCCAGATTTCTGGAGGTGCACTGTATGTTTTTGTGAATTCTGACAGATACATGTATATAATAAAATTATACACAATATTATTATTTTGTTGTAGTTCTTTAATATTCAAAGTATATTTCAGTTTGTAATGCGTGAATGAGCACCTATGTAACTCGTGCAATATAAGATATTAAATTACTATAATAATAATCATAATAATAATAATTAGTATTATTAAAAGTCTTTGTGTGCAATGAAGACCATATTATTCTCCTGCATTTCTGAAATTTCATCACTGCTGGGGTGTTTTTCAAAGACTTTACCTATGATTGTCTAGTTGTACAGTCACGTAACATTCAAGGTGGCTTCATGTTCATGGAATAAGCCTAAAACCCAGCCATATATGTGCATGTACCATTGCAGCATTAACATCAATTCTTTATGAAAACTATCTCCCTTAATTTGCATCATCCTTGCAAAACTGCATTGATATTTGGTCATGAGAAGGTTAAGACACAGTGTACATGTACAAAATCAAATTTTATAAAGGCTGTCTTTGGGCCTGCCATCATAGCTTGTAACACTTAAAAAGTAGATCATGTTTTTGAGAAACCTAGTGTGAGCAGCTTGCAAAACTGTTTCATCAGTGCTTAACTGTAACTGCCATACCCCAACTGCACTTCCTGCCTTAAGGTAGTCTTGAAATTCTGTTAAGCAGGTTGAATAATATTCTTCTTCAGAGCAATAAGACCATGTAACAGTATTGTTTGGGAGATCATAGCAGTAATCGTCCTCTGGCACTCAACATTTGAACCTTTCAGCCTGGCCAGTGTAGCATTTTGTATTGTGTTAACATGTACATATTTTTTAAATCTTCAGGCTGAATACATGTACACTGTAGTTTATGTGTGCAGTACAGGGTTAGCAGACTACTTTATGCTCAAGTTGCAATGAAAAGTAAAACCTTTTAAGGTAAGAACATTCTGTAACATACATGTTGAAGTATATTTTACAACATTTGCCACAAGATATTTAATTACATTTATCGTATCTTAAACGTGCAATAATCAAACAAACAACCTACAGTGTATTGATGTAATTTTGTTTTGGGCAAAAGTAGAATTTCCGCTGTTGTCGTTAAGAGCACAATAACTTGTAGGTGTTGTTCCGGCAAGATTGTAAGTTTGTCCATGTGAGCATGGTTATCTGCGGCAACAGCTTTCTCGCGTAAAGGGCCGCGGAAACTTTGGTTTCCGCCGCTGTTAGGTTGTCAAACATTTTAATTAACTTGAATTAAGCTTAGCCGAAGTATTTACGGCAAATAATACCACAAGCTTTTCTGTATGCCTTGCTGATAAATTTAGGATCACGTCCATGTGTAATTTCCAAGCGCTGTTGCTAGTAATGGTTGAATTCGGCACAGTAGCTTTACAGTCTCAAACGTACCTACTAAACTGAACCTTCTAAAGTTGGTTACAATAAGCTTGATAAACTTAATCTAGTTCAACAATCGAGGCACGCATTCAAGTTTGTATAGTCTTTGTCTATTGTTCTACAAAGGAAACGAGCAATCGACCAATCAGAGCTCAGAGCGAGTGTACTTAACCGCTAGTTTTATGTAGTTAAAGGGAGTTCTCTGCCGGCAACGGCAGAGTGTAGAAGCCTGACGCTGAATAAACAGAGTGATCCTGAGAAGCCACAGCTTTCTAAATCTGTCCCGCAACATACATGTAGTGTGATGATGGAATGTGACCATTATTGAACCTTTTGTTGTCTTCAGAATTAATGTTCCACTTTATGCAACCTTGATCCAGTATAACACAGAAAAGTTCACATCGGCATGATGGGCTTGTGATTTCTGGCCAAGCTATAGACAAAGTTGGATTTACATGACAAAAAACGTTCTAACTTTGCTCAATCCAACATTGTTTGACCATTTGGCTGCCCGTGTTGGATGAGTTTTGTCAAACAATAAATTTTTGCTAGATCAAGTGTTGGATAGAGTTTGCATTTGATCAAACATTATGCCCAACAATTCTGCTCAACGAAAAAAGTTGCAGTGTTTTGCTGTTCTTCCAACAAAGCTGTATCCTGATGCAAGTCGCGTTCGCCCAGCTAGCCAATCAATAGTTGCTATCTTCTTGCTCTGTTTGCAGATGTCCCGTTCAATAGCGTTTGAAATTTCTGGGAACTGATCTGGGCTCGTTAATTCTCAAACACGGGTGATAAATGATAACTGTAAAAGTGTATGGAATATACCCTTTTCAGCTTGTTCTCTCAACCATTCCATGATTTTTTTTGCTTCCCACTGAACACCAAACAGCTCAGGTACCATAAACATTTAACGCTAGTGCTACATGTATAATTATACTTGTACTAGTAGTTTGTTTTGCCGCTATCCCAACATTCACATCAGATGGATTCAGCTTTGTTTGATAGTTTGGCCAGACATGGCCGAAAATTTCAGACATTTGAGCCTGCACGGTAGTAGGGCTTTTCCCAATCAATATCAAAAATGGCGTACGAAATTACAAAGCTTTATTTGAGAAGTGATGGAGTTACGGAAAATACAAGCACAATTAATACCGTTTTTCTGTTTGCCAAAATCGAGCGTTATTCAAAAACATTTCAGCGATATTGTAGTTAAAAAATCTACCGGGAAAACGAATTCCATACCTTTCTTTCGGAAGTATGTCAATTTGCAATTTCAGCTCCAGTCAAAACATTATAAATCAGTGAAAAAAGAAGCGAAGACAATATATTTGCTAGCAAATAATCAGCAATCTAAAGTCGCTATGTAAGTTGCCAAAATCAAGTGAAAAAATGCAGATCGATAGATCGCTATTTTTAGAATAAAAAACGGATCTTCAGCTTGTAAAAGTACCTTTCTTTTCGGCTGCTAAAAACCGTACAAAATTAAACTAAATACAGTGTAAGCTACGCCTAGAAATCATGATTTCCAAGTTGTAATTGTTTAGGAGCCTGTAGCTCGTATAAGCCCTAATGGTTTCTCTATGGGCATCCTGACCATAATGTTTCTCTTTCTTTTGTTATTTATTTATCTTTTATATTTTAATATATATTTATCTTGTAACGATGTGCAAGAAAAAATAATGGTTTAAAAAAATAAACTGAAACTGAAACTGTTCAAATTGCCTGCTCCAAAAAAATCATCTGTCCTTTAAATAAAATGTGACCTACAGTACAGCTCGGAGATAAGCAAACTACGCAGATGCAAAATAGACACGCGGTTTTGCAGATAAAAATTGTTTTTGACGCGTCTAAAATTGCGTATCCTATACACATCTGGCCTTTGTTATTCATAACCATAAGTTCTCATTGTGTGTAATTGTTTTCGGAACCAAAAGAATTAATACCAGCCACCGAGAAGCAAAAAATCTGCATAATCTCGAAGACATTGGAGTGCCGGCGAGCGTGAATAATTTTGCTGTCACAACAAACAAAAATGTGACATCTCTGATTCTACAAGGCACACATAGATGATTGAAACGGCAAAACACTCTGTCTTAAACGCTGCATTTCATTATCAAAGCGCTTGTGACGTGCTGTTTATTCATGAGTATTTTCTTCGAAAGCAAAGTTTCTAATTAGTGCTTCCATTGCGGGCCGTCGAGCATGAATAATTGTGCCGTCACAACAAACAAAATTTTGATATCGCTGGTTCTACAAGGCGCGCATACATGTAGACGATTGGAACGGCAAAATACTCTATCTTAAATGCTGAATTTCGTTATTGAAGTGCTTGTGGCGCGTCGTTAATTGACGAGTTGTTCCTTTGAAAGTAAAGTTTCTAAAGTGTTTCTCTTTTCATTGCGCACCGGCGAGTGTGAATAATTGTGCCGTCACAACAAACAAAAATGTGACATCTCTGATTCTACAAGGCGCACAGAGACGATTGAAACGGCAAAATACTATGTCTTAAATGCTGAATTTCGTTATCAAAGTGCTTGTGGCGCGTCGTTTACTGACGACTTGTTCCTTTGAAAGCAAAGTTTCTAAAGTGTTTCTCTTTTCATGATTCGTGCACCGGCGAGTGTGGATAATTGTGCTGTCACAAACAAAAATGTGACTTCTCTGGTTCTACAAGACACACAGAGACGATTGAAATGGCAAAATACACTGCAAAATATGCTTTTGCTTGAAGGCATAATGTACAATATTACAATGTACAAGTATGTAAGTTAAAAAAGCTTTTCACAGCCAATAACGGTCCCTAGTCCAGGCAAACCAAGTAAATAAATAATTTCTTATGTACGGTTGACCAACTTAATCTTCCCTTATTGATGGGCTATCCAGTGTTGACCAATTATTGATGCACTTGATACATGTACATGTATAGTGTAGCCTCCTACGCAGCCGTTGCTTATGTTGGTCCTATTCTCCCTCCCCACCAACGTCTGCTGAACCGAGCGGTGGACATTCCCTTCCCACAGGGGTTTCAATAAGTGTTGAAATAACCGTCTGAGTGAACTAAAGTAGGCGGGGACCTGATAATTTTTTTAAATAATTTGAGTGGAAGTACAGACCAATTAGGCGGCGGTAAGTGTAAATTCTGACAAAGTAGGCGGCGATTGTCGCCGGTTGCCGGCTTCTAATGAAACCCCTGTTCCCAGGAACTGACTAATCACATCATGGCTGTTAAATTTTGGTGACTAAGTTCCCATAGCCTTCTTCGCAGCCATTTTTTGTCAGTTCTCTTCTCCCACCTGACTGGATACTCAGACACAATGGGAATGGAATTTCCAGCTTGGTTCAGCAGACATTGGTTGGGAGGGATTATAGAACAGACACAAACAATGGCTGCGAAGGAGGCTAATGCACCTAAGTGATGTTTTCAACATTTAGGAACACATTTACATGTATATGTACAGTGTATGCGTAGATACTAAAGTGACTGAAGGAACAAGGGAAACACTAACAGGTGATTTACACTTTATGATGAAAAACTGAATGTATGATGAACTGAAAAACCAAAGTGAATTAATTAAGCGGCCGTCGCTTAGCGACGAGCCGCTTCTAGTAATACCCTTTTTTTTTTTTTTTTTTTTTTGTAGTTTTTTTCGTCGTGGTGTCCGTCGAGAGGCCCGTGCCCCTCTCGGCCAGAGGAAGAAACAATGATATAAGTAAAGAAATAATTTAATAATACCGGTTCTGGTATTTTAACCCCTAACTTGGCCCCTAATCCGACTGCGCTAATGAGACATCTGATGCAGTGACTAGGGAATTTTGTAGTAAATAAAGTCATTAGGTCGGTCACGCATCGTCTCTTTAAAATCCGTTTCAATGCTCAAGGGTTACAGAGAAAAGAAATGTTTTCTCAGAATTGAATTACTCCAATGTACATCCCATAACGAAGGATATTTATTTGAGAGCGTTTGTTTTGAGCAGTATTTCAGAACAACGATGATTGGGTATGGAATAAAGGTAAGAAGGGTGTACAGGTTTTATTTTGCGTGATTATAATTATTTTCTCGATGCTCGCGTCGTTGTATCTAAACTTCGCGTAATAATGTAAAGAGTATAAACTTTTAATTGACTAAAAGGCACCCAGAGTAGCGTTACGCTTGCTTTCCCGATATTGCGTGTAAGTTATGTTTCTTGTCTGTTTCACTCGTGGGAACGGGCACTTCTGATTGGACAGATATTATAGTTTTGAAAGTGCGTCCTGTCTATGGTTATTTTCGTTTCACAATTCATTTGTTTTAAACAAAACTTTTTTGGGGCATTTGTGTTTCTTTGTGGCCCGGGTTCGATTCCCGGACTCGGCGTCATAAGTGGGCTGAGTTTGTTGGTTCGCTACTTTGCTCCGAGAGGTTTTTCTCCGGGTACTCCGGTTTTCCCCTCTCCCCAAAAACCAACATTTGATTTGATTTATTTAGAGTTGATTTAATTTAGTCTCCCCAATTAGTAGAGCACTTGTGCTCGGCTAGATAGGTTTGAGACTTAAATAAAGTAATTATTATTATTATTATTATTATTATTATTATTATTATTATTATTATTTTCCGGAATGATAAATTTTAACGTTTAAAATAATTTATAAGGCCTATGAAATCTTAAAGAAAGTCCATAACTTTCACTGAATTTACTTTACATATAACAAGATTGTTCGTGACCCGGTTTTGAAGATAAACAAATATTGACCGAGTTAGTGATGGTGCAATACCGGAAGTACTAGTGATGGTGCAATACCGGAAGTGAAATCAACCAACACAGCTCTTTTGCGTGGCGTTGTTTGAACATATCTTAGTAGTATTGAGATATCAGTTATCGTCGAGAAACCGGTCAACGGATCGAAGAATCAGATTTATACCAAATTGTTGGCTTTCTTTGAAATTGTCAAACAAATCGAAGTGCCAGTGTTTTGTGAAGCTTCAGCTGGCCTTGGTTTCTCGCGTAGCGAATATCCATAGAATCGGTTGAGTACTTTTCCGTGTTAAATTGCAAAATAGGTTTACAGCTTAAGAGTTGACAAAAGAAAACAGAAAAACAAGTGAGAAGGAAAAAAAAAAAGAGAGATCAAAGAAAAAAAAAACTTCAATCTGTGGAGACTTGAACCACCGACTCTGAGCTGTCATTACAATACGAAAACAGCACACTAACCCACTAGGCCACCAAATCCTTCTCTGAAGGCACAGTCGAATTTCAAATCCTTTATCATTCGGAGTGACGAATTGAATGTCATGCCAACTGAAAGGTGACAAAAATTGAATTACCATCAACTTGAACTTATCCTGTGCATTAATCCGGTTCGGATGGTCAAAAAGGCCGCTTCTAATTCTCGCAGAATTTCTTGTTTTCAATTAAAACCGAAAAGTAATTACAAAACTATTAACCAAATTTCCAAAACCTTAATCGACTTGATACATTTGTGGCACATACAAATTCAGACTAAACTATATTAATTTCATCACAGTATTTGTAGATGCTTAATTTGTGAATCAATTAAGAAGTGCTACATGTAGGTTTTAGTTGCGAATACTTGAGCACTATGAATTCAAAATTTTTTGCTTTTAAGTTTTCTACTGTACGCTTTTAGACAAAAAGCTACTAAGGAGGTCTTTGACATTTTATTTTGCTTTGGAGCAACAATAGAATTAAAATGCAGGGCCAATTAACATGTGTCAGAGGCTTTGTTAGAGCGAAGCATATACATCTGTGACAATTAATAATGGACACTGTTGTTATTCAGTGGTGTGTATTAATACATGTAAGTGACCCTGTATTCTGTAGTTCAGCCTATGCTTTATACTTGACATTTGTTTACATGGAGTGCCAACTTTTTCTCTGTCAAATGCGTGAGATTTTTATCTCCTCATGATCAAGATTTCCCAAAATGTTCCGTCATGTTCAACGATTTCCTGTAGACTTCATAATGCTGCCAAAGATATCCGAAGGTGTTCAGAAGACTAGTTCGGGCTCACTTCCCGTCGCTCAAATGCAAACTGACTTGAGTTTTTAGTGTGTTCTGATACAGTTAAACGTTAGGAGTCAAACACAACATAAAGCAGCATTTACTGGAACATTTTCTGGGGACTGAATTGAAGTTTTGTTGTTGATGTGCTAAAGAACAAGTCCTCTGGATGTGTTAGTCAGGTGTGAGAAATTGTCCTTGATATGTGAGATAAATGTGTAGGATCCACAGGCATGAGACTCGCGCATAAATATGTGTGAGAGTTGAACACAAACCTCCCACACCCCCCATCCCCCACCCCCCATCCCCCACCCCTCACCTAAAAGTCTGTAAAATTTCCTGACTTTGCGAAGCTATAACTTTGCAATTTTAAATGATATGACTAAACGTGGCTATTTTACTAATTATTTTAAGGTGCTCTTTCAGGCAGTGTTCATAGATTTGTTACATGCAAAAGTTGAAAAAACTGGAGAGTTGGGAGGAGGCTAATTTAAGAAGGGTCGGGGGGATACTAGAGGGTATTACAGTATGTTTGACAAAATTCTTCCAATAAGTACAAATTACAAGGAATGTAGGCACAATACATGTAGTTATCCGGACCTCGATTATCCAGATTTTTCAATTATCCGGACTTGCTTAGCTGGTCCCAGTGTTTCATGAATATTAATTAGCCATATTTAAGATCCGCAAATTCCCCTTCAAATTAAGTAATAAAACTTCAGTCCAAACTGAATTTGTTTTGCTTCAAAACACAAATCTGTACCCGTTTTGAACTCAAGCACACCATACTACTGCAATGCATTTCAATGAACTCTGATTTGCTCAGGTTTTCTTTCTTTCAAGTGAAATTTCACGCTCCAGTAGTTCTGTCAGTTATTCAGTTTTAGTTTTGGTTCATTAATATTCATATTTTCAATTATCCGGACTCTTCAGCTCAGTCCCCATGAGTCCATGTAATGCATATTGATAATAATGCATATTGATCTCAGGGCTTAAAACTTACCCTTTTTGAATATTTCAGTCAGTTACAGGAGTGGACAGTGCTGATGATGGTAACAGCAACTGGGTTGTAAGAGGCAAAACAGACGCTCCATGCAAACGAGGGTAGGTCAAGGTGATTACCTTCAAATAAAAGCTCTGATTAATGGAATTTGCAAAACCTGTTATGACTGATGGGATCTTACATTAATGTGCACATGAAGTAAAAAAACTTTTTATTCAAATGTTTGAAGCTTGTTGCGTCACGATTACGAAAAAACAAAACAAATTTGACAAAATCAACTAAAGCATTTATTTATTTATTTATTTATTTATTTTGCCCTCCAAAGAACCTCAAATTCACTAAATCGTGTCCCGTGAACTGGGAATGAATCTTTTCTCAGAACAATGGTGATGACGTAGGAAATGCCACAACACTCGTGTCTTCTGAAGCATTTCCTACGTCACAGCTTTGTAATATGATTGTTTGACCGCGCGCAAGATGGAGACACATTTTGGTGCCAAATTCAAAATTTTCGGCTCGATTTATTCCGTGTTGTGAATATGAAATAATGCCTAAAACCTATATGTTACAAATCGGAAAATGATAAACTATTATATATTAGAACAAGAAATTTAGAAAGGGGCACTGCCACATAATTTGGATCTGAACCCAATCATGCTTGCAACAGTGGAACATTTAAAAAATGTTGCAGTTCCTCTATGAAGTACTTAATAAGTGCATGTTATCTGTGGCCACAGATGGTGAGGAAGAAATTGATCGCAACTTGATAAAGTTTTGTCATTGTGCCTAGGAAAAATCACCATAAAATAATAATAGTTTCTTTTCCAACCAAGAAATATTTTGAAATCTATCCCATCATGTTAGACAGGCCATTCTTGTTACTACTTTATTACGCACGCTGTACTTGGTTAATTTTGAGGGCCGTATTTTACAGTGCTACCCACTTGACTTCAACTAGTTAAATTCTTTCCCGCACAGGGCGCGACAAAAGTGCTGTCCGATAGCCCGGGCTTGTGAAGAGACCCGTCCACCTAGCACGTTTTCATCACAAGTTGCCCGACAGGCAAGCAGCATTTGCTGAGGTAATTACTAAAATAATGTTGGAAGTCTTTGATGTAATGGTTGTTGATTTCATATGAATTATTTACTGAAAGCTAAGTTTTGTATTTTCATAACAAAATGATCAAGAAAATACGTATCCACGCATGTATCTACACTGTGTAATTAAAAGACGCACAGA
>JAEMWC010000596.1:422500-435000 GCA_016490735.1 Pachyseris speciosa
TGATACCCCGCGCAGGAAAATATGGTATCCCGGGTGGGATAATCTGGTATTCTGAGTGGGATGACCCAGTAGATTAACTGCTTAATACTAAAGTGACTGTCAGAAATTTGAAAGACAGGATTCCTGGCGTGGGTGATCATACCAGGTGGGAATTAAGAGGTCAACCAGTGTAGCTGTTCCAAGCACAAATGTATTTATGACACGAATGGTGTATTAAATGCAGCAGATTCTTATAGTATAACCATTTCAATTAAATAAATACTTATATTTGAAACAGGTAATAAAAGTTACATCAAAGTACAACATAACTGAAATATCATTCTTCCCAAATCAGCTATTGTTATTTCCAACTTTAAATTAGCAACCAATCAAATAAAAATTGAAACATGTTTTTTGAAAAGATATAAAATTTTGTTATAATGTCAAAACGTTGTTCTTCAGAAAAAATCATTGTCATAATTAAAATATTTAGATTACATCTGAATGTTAATTGAGTGGCAATTGTGAACCAGTTCATGACTGCCTGGATAAGGGTTTCTGCAATCTTGTAAAACAGTACATGCCAAGAATGGTGTCTTCCAACACATTTACTATTGTACAATTGGAACAACTGAAGCAGATTTGTTTGAAAGTGGAAATGTATGGAAGGAAAAATATTTTTGTTAGCAGATTTCCTAATCTGGTGGAAAGGAAGTTTCCTTGCATCAGGAGCCTGGCCTGACCGGGTGACCCAGGTGCCCTTCTCTCTGTAGAAAACAGCAAACTCAGAGGGAGATGCTGGAAAAAGGAAAACCAAGGTTATATGACCAGCACAGCCTTTCTCTGCTGAAAACCGAGATCATGTGGCTAGCCCGGCCTCTCCCAATAAATACCTTGTAAATTTAACAAACAAACAAAAAACCGCTAACTGGGCATAAATATTGAGCCTGGATTCTATGCAACATTTGGGTTACTGGTTCTGCTGTAGCAGTTAAAAATGTTACAATGGAAAACAGAAAACTCAGAGGTCATGCAACTAGCTGCAGACTCAGACTCTCAGACACAAGGCCTCTTCCTGCTTTTAAATGAAAATAAATAATATATCAATTGCCTGAATTAACAAAAACGAAAACCTCGGTTATCCGGCTAACTGGGCTAAGCCAAAAATTCCCAGAAATTCCAAGGCTATATGGAACAGGAAATGGAATTGAATTCCAAGTTCCAAGAAATTCCTATCAATTCCAAGTCAGAGGTTGTATCCCATAATATATCCCAGAATTACGCCATGAAATTTAAGCAGTTCTCCTGAGCATCTAAGACATTTATGGCCATATTACAAAATTGTTCTGATAAAATTTTGTCATTAAGTGATGAAAGCAAAGGATGAGGCTGATTTGAAGCTGTCCAACAATTTTATTTACAATAAGCAAATGACACCTCACAGACAAATCACTTCGAGTCAATGAATTGAATTTGTTTTTCCCAATTTTTACGTACACAATACCAGGCAATGTTAAGCGTACTTTTCTGAATCACAAATTTCTAATAATATTATTGTCAAAAATATTTTTCAAATTATGTAAAAGTTATGTTACAAACTTATGTATTCAAGGGAAAGTCGATCTAGAGATTATTTATAAGCTTACATCTGAATTTTAAAATTTACATGAACTGGAACAAAATGAGAGTAAAACTGTAAACTGCGGACTTAGCTTATTGAGTTAATTTTTTTTCTGCTGTTCACGTTGCTTCCTTTGCTGTCCGTGGATGAGGTAAGCCTTAAGTCTTAATGTCAACAATGGCTGAGGTCCCACTAGCACATTTGACAACACTGTTACAACGGTGTCACACATTTTCAAGTGTGACCGACTATTTATCCAATGTCAGTGTCAGTGTCTGTTGCTCAGGTTACTTGGCCCAATCAAAGGATTTTAACAACGCTGTTTACAACTCTAAAAGTACGATCTATCTGGTGTCTATCTAAATTCACTTGGGACGGACCAATCGCGACTTGCTGAACAGGAAGTCCATTTCGCGATAAGAAATTTTAGCGCCAAAGCGATTTAGTTTCATCTGAAAGGTCACCTTAACATTTAGTTTTCAAGGTTGTCGCTTGTTCAGTTAAACGCACGAAGGAAACAAGGAAGATTTTTTGAGTAACATGGATCTTAACAACGATTGGACTGCTTTTCGGCCCTCTGCCAGCTGGGAAAGGTAAATTATATTCGATTGATTCATTAGTAGTTCATTCCTTTACGATGTTTAACCTTTAAAAGTGAGCTGGGTAGAGGAATCCGTAATGGCGGGAATTTGACATGTATTCTTCACTGATTCTTTCAGAAGCAGTCACAGTCAGTATGGCTTCATTCCCCATGTCGACCTTCTAAATATGCCCTTTCCCTCAATCTCCATGCCTTATCCGTCATCCAGCCAATTTCCTGCCCTCAGTCCACCTCTAGAAACCTCCGCTTCTTCTAACAGCCACGCAGAATCACCGAAAACCTCGACTACAAAGCGCTCCCCATCATGGAGCACTCTAGAAGAAGAGACCCTGATAAGAATTTACAAAGAGGAGGTTGAAGGCCTTTGGAAAAAAGGGAAAAAGGGGCAGACAATGTGGGCTATTATAGCCGAGAAATTGGAGAAAGAAATGAAGGCACTGGAGGTCAACAGCTCTAGAACGACTCAGAGGGTGAAAGAGAAATTTTTTAACCTCACTCGCCGCTACAAACAAGCAAAAGACAAAATTAAATGTTCGGGAGCGGGAAGTGACGACATGGAGACCTGCCCCCATTTCGACATTTTAGATGAGTTCATGGGCTCAAGAGACATCGTTAACCCACCCTAGCTCGTGGAAACAACAAGCAAGAGTTCCTCAGAAAGCCCGTGGTCGACTCCATCACCAGCTCCTTCGACCTCTTCAGCTAGTGAGGAACTAGAAGGCAACGCCGCATCTGAAGAAAATCCCAGAAAAGCTAAGAAGCACCCTCGTGAAGATATCAACAAGGTAGACTGTGAGGATGGCAGTGGGGATGGCAAGAAGGGTGGCAAGGTGACTAAGAAGAGAAAGCGTCCACCTAAAGGGCCTGGACAGAGCGATGACGACCCATGGTTGGCCATTTTTAGAGAGAGCCAGGAACGAGAGGAACGGATGATGGCAGCTCTTGAGAGAAGGGAAAACAGCTTTAAAGATCTTTTTCTTACCGCCATAACAGAATTTGGAAAAATGGTTAAGAAAGATTGAAAATATTAGGTCAATGTTTTGTTTCTTTTTTTTGCATGGAATATAATGCGCAAGTCTGATGTTGATATTGGGTATACATTTCCCTGTTTTAGCTACAAGTTAGTGATAAAAACACATTTGATACTTGAACTTGAATACACTTTGACTGTAATCATTTAAGATTTTGAAAATAAAATTCTATGAATACGTAGATTCTGCAGAGTGGTGATCAGTTTATAAACTGAAGTTAAAGAATGTAACTTGCAGAGGTTTAAAGGTAGTCTGCGATAGCTTGCCTTATCCTTCGGGCCGCATTATCCGGCCTTAAATAACCATCCCCACCATCATCATCACTGTCATCATCATCATCATCATCATCGGTGTCATCGTCATCTTCATCCAACTGGTCATCCATGTGTATACATATGTTGTGAAGAATGCAACAGGTAATGATTGTTTGGGGCACACGATCCGTAGATTCTTCCAGTTGCTTTAACAGACAACGCCAGCGGGTTTTTAATTTTCCAAAAGCACGTTCAATTATCACGCGTGCTTTAGATAAGCGATAGTTGAAACGCTGTTGTGCTGCTGTTAAAGCACCTCCTGCAGGAAAGGGAGTCATAAGCCATGGACGAAGCGGATAGGCAGGATCACTCAGTATTAGGGGCCTCACATTTGTTCGGTTTATTACAGTAACTGGTCTGGTTAGAATAGTACCATTTTCTATCTCCCTGAAAACACCACTTAGACGAAGCACTCGAGCATCATGTATGCTCCCTGGCCACCCAGTACTTACATCCAAGAATAGCATTCGAGAATCAGTCACAGCCTGAGTCACAATTGAATATTTTTGCTTTCTGTTGAAGTAATCGGCTGGGTTTAAAAGTGGTGCTTTTATTTCCACATGTGTACCATCAATTGCCCCTACCACGTGTGGAAAATCCAGCTTCTCTTCGAATTTGCTTATAGTCTCTTTGATGTCATCTTCATGAATTGGTAAAGAAATGAAATCGTTCTTCCTCCGGTTTATTGCTTCACTAAAACTGTGGCATATTTTAATTGCAAAGGACTTTCCAATGGCGAACGTTATCGCAGTAGATCGATAAGAATTTCCTGACCCTAATCTCCACAGAGCTATCGCTACTCGCTTCTGTACAGGAATCGCCTGTCGAAAACGTGTGTTTTGGCGTTGGATGTCTAGAATAACTATCCCACAGATATAATCAAATGTTCCTCTAGAAACTCTAAAATGCCTTTTCCAAAGGCTGTTAAGAGCTCTGTTATTGAGCATTTCCTCTAGCCAATGTTGTGGGCGAGGGTAAACCCAAACGCGACGAATCCTTCTTACTCTTCGAGCTCTCAACAACCGTGCCAGAAACATCCTTCGGCGATGTATAAATTGGCTCAAGACCATATGACGATGTAGATTGATCCTCCTTGTAACAAGTATTAAAGTAATGATAAAAAACAATCCAGCAAGAACGCGATGATCAGGCATCTTGCTGCGAGATTGCTTTTGCCGCGAAATTGCAAGTTGATGTCTGACAACTTGACAGCTATAAATTTCAAACCGCTGTTTAAAACTCCTAGTGGGACCGCAGGTTATGTGACACCGTTGTTACACTGTTGTTGACCTGAGAGGTCAAAACAGCATTGTAACAGCGCTGTCAAGTGCTAGTAGGACCCCAACCAATGTGCCGCTCCAGCTTGTAAGCTTACTTACGCTCCAAGATGTCTAAAACAAAAATAAGATTTCATCAGATTACATGTAGCGTCATTCTAGACTGGATTCGTCATGAATTCCCTTGAGACTACTCAAGATAATTTAAGATCTAGCTTACCCTTAGTTTACAAATGGCCGTTGAACTGATTCAAAGAACTCAAGACACGACCTGGGGAAGCGATGGACTTGAGGAGCACTCTGTTAATTATACAATGCTTTTGTTCTTTCAAGTTCTACTGTGCCGTTGACAAGTTACGGCTTTTTATAGTTTCTGGTATTTCTTACCACAGAGTATATGCACTTACCCAAAACTTTCAAAATTGTCGCTCTACAAATGGCTTGCCTGCCTGCCTCGTACCGGCTGATACATCCATGGCGATTCCTTCACTTGGTTTGACGTTGGCGCCACAAACTGCCTTTCGTTTACTACGATAAAGCTGTTGTTATTCTTTCACTAAACTACTCAAAAACCTATCTTCACGCAAGTAAAAATAACAATTATTCACACGATAGACCAACCGAAATGACAATTCAAAGATGGGCGCCGAAAGAGAATGAATAGTAGTTCTTTGTTCACTAAAAGCACAAGGATAGTCACGTGAAAATTCACACGCTATCATTGGCTGTTGCCATGCAAAATCCGCTGGACTGCTTGATTGCGGTCTTCAGGAAAACATGCTCATGAAATGTACGCTTTTCCTCCGGTGAATTTCCTTACGAATAATTCAGATCTCGGGGATATGAATCCAATTTCTGGCGAAGATTTTGACGAAAACACAGTTTATGAAGAGATTCATCTTCAGATGAGTATCAAACATGCTTTAGATGTTCCATTTTGTCGTCAAACATTGTCGAGGAAGCGAGTCCGAAACAGATTCGAATATCACTTGAGCTGGTGTACGTAGCTGAGAAAATCCGTCGTTTAACGCTTGTTTTTACGTTCATTTGGGGATAATTTATTGAGTAAATGTGTGACTTAAGGTTTGTATTTTATTTTATATATTTGTCTTTTTGTCTTTGTGAGGGCTGTGTTGTGTTTAGTCGCAATTTTTGTTTCTATCATGAAAGCAGTAAAGTCTTGTTACAATTCCTAGAAATCCCAAGCGTTTGATTTCAACCTAATTTCCATGACTTGGAATTGTTTGGAATTCCTAGGATTTCCAAGTTTTCTGGGAATCCATTTTGCAAGGGAAATCAACTCTTGATCCTTAGAAGCACTTGCTCATCTAAAATCCGAGGGTAGTCTTGACATAATAGTTATCGTATCAATCAAGTTAAGCAGATTTTAAAGTTATATTTATTATAAATGCACCTTTCCTAAAACAAACAGTTGTGGATGACTGAATAATCAATCAAAGTTTAGAAATATGAAGAAATTGGTTAGATTGTAAAGCTGGAAGCGAAACACCTTTGTCATCTGGGATTCCATCATTTGACACTAGATCCAACTCTCAGACTTTATCAAGAATCCCACCTATTTCATCTGGGAATTCTTGCCTTTGTAGATTACACAATCCCATTTTTATCATCCAGCATACTGACAGTGTTTGAGATTCTGCCTATTTTATCTGGGATCCCACCTGTATTACATGTACCTCGTCCTGGGATCCGCCTTTATAATCTGGGATCCGAACTTCCCCATCTGGGATTCCAGCTTTCCCACACGGGATCCCAACTACCATAAACGGGATCCCACCTATACTGTCTGGGACCCCAACTTCCCTACCCGGGATCCCAGCTACCATATATGGGATTCCGCCCATCACACCCGGGATCCCACCTATCCCACCTGGGATCCCAACTTCCCTACCCGGAATCCCAACTACCATATATGGGATCCCACCCATCCCACCTGGGATCCCGCCTATCCACCCTGGGATCCCACCTATCTCGCCTGGGATCCCGCCTATCCACCCTGGGATCCCGCCTATCCCGCCTGGGATCCCGCCTATCCCGCCTGGGATCCCACCTATCCGGCCTGGGATCCCGACTTTCATTTTACATGGGTGATAACTGAAAGCCTTTGTTTAAACTAAAGTTAATAATCGCCGTTATAGATGGAGCAAGGTCTAATTCACTTTATGGCGCCAATGCCGGAGGCAATCTTTTTGGACAGTTTGTGGATATGACTATGCCATGCCATGTTATCATCAATAAGAATCCCAAGTGATTTAGTAGTGGATACTTGTTCTATAGAAACATTATCTATCGAAAGTTCAAGGGATTCAGATAAAGTACTCAGTTTCTGTCTAGAGCCAATTAACATAAACTCAGTTTTAATTGTATTCAGAGTAAGTTTGTTGCAGAGAAGCCATTTGTGGATGTTATTTAGATCACAAGTCAGACTAGTTTGTATTGAGTTTAAGTCTGTGCTAGTGTATGTTATGTGAGTATCGTCTGCATACATCCTAGGTTGGCAGAATGATAAACAATTTGGCAAATCATTGATATAGATCAAAAATAGGAGAGGGCCAAGGATAGTTCCCTGTGGGACCCCACAACCCAGAGAACAGACTTTAGAAAGCGAACCGTTAACAACACATTTCTGAGTATGGTTGCTTAGGTACGACTTAAACCAATCATAAGCAGGCTCCTGTATTCCATACAGACTAAGTTTAGCTAAGAGAACATCGTGATCAACGGTATCAAAAGCTTTTTTCAAGTCCAGGAAAACCACTGCATTTACATAACCGCGATCGATATTGAAAGCCCAGCTGTCAGTCGTTTCAATAAGAGCAGTGACAGTTGAGTGCAAGGAGCGAAAACCTGATTCATTGTTGGTTAGTGGTAATCGCTTCTTTAGCCAAAAAACTATACAATTGATCGTACACTATTCTCTCGAACACTTTAGCTACTACTGAGATAACAGAGATCGGCTGATAATTATTCACATCAGTTCGCTCACCTTGTTTAAATAATGGTGTCACCCTAGCGCATTTCCAGTCCTCTGGAAATAAACCAGAACTTAGAGACTTACAATGTATTGAAAATGTTACATAAAGGGATCGAGATAAGGTCAGCACATTCCCGAACTAGTTTGGTGGAAATATTATCCAGACCCGTTGCTTTGGATTTAGATAATTTGTTTAGAAGAGAAAAAACATTGCCACTACTAATTGGACTGAAAGAGAACTTGTTGTTGCTGCCAACAATGTAATCAGCATAACTTGACCCATCAGTAACAAGGGGTACCTCATTAGCAAGTTTGGTTCCAATTGTTGAAAAGTGATCATTAAATTGACTGGGAGTTAACTTTAAGGTTATTTTGGACCATTCAAACTGAGAATGCTTCAAATCTAATGTACTTTATCTAAAGATACAATTGGACCGAGATTACATTTATAGGTCACATGGCAGTTTGTTAGACAAAGTGGTTTCAATTATGCAAATTAAATTTGAGACACCGAAGGTGGGTCATTTCCCGGCTTTTTTGACATTTACTTGACAGGATAAGAGGCTTTATCGATGTGCCAAAGCTCTCTTTAACTGTTTGGAAAAAAGGTCGGCAGCTCGTGTTTCACACGTGTAAAGGGGGCCTTTATTTCATTAAAACGTGTCTGTAACATTTGGAGCTGTGATTCATAGTAAAGAGGATATCTCCGACGATTTACGGAAACTAGAATCGCAAACATTAAACACGTGTGAATTGGTGCGAACTCTTGGAAAGAAATACCAAAACGTTTTAAATTTCTAGCTATATCTTGTAAAAGACATGTTATTAAACTTTTTTGGTATTTTAACATACAGTCGAACCTCCGGTTGTGACCACCTCTCCTCAGCGACCAGTTTTCCAATATTCCAAAAGTTTCTAAGTCAAATCACTATAATTATTTGGAACCTCTTGTAAGCGACCACCTCTCTTTAGCGACCGCGACCACTTTTAAAGCTAAGAGTTTGAAATTAATTTTTCTTTTGTTTTTAACTTCCCGTAAGCGACCACTTGACAGATTATAGACCAGAAATTGAATAAAAAGGTGTTCTAACATTACCCCAGTCCAAGGTAGTACAAGAGACTGGAAATTTCTCAATGGGAAGTACCGGAGTTTTTTTTCTCGAGATTGATTTTTCAGGTAAAAAAAAAAAAACATTTAAAAATGTAAAGAAAAAACTGCACATACACTGCACACTAGACAGTCTTGAAAGAGACGACCTTAAATGTCTTATAATTACAGAAAATTAGAACTGATTTCCTGATTTCCTGTTCTCTCAAGTTTAACGGAACTACAATATAAAAATCAAAGTACAGTATTCAACGCGGTCAACACAGTTCCTATTCAGTCCAAGTCACATCCAAGGTTTTTTCATTTTTAATTTCAGCCCAGGTATCGATGCCTTGTTGTCTCCGTAAAAATGTATTCACATGGGATTTCTAGTCCAATTAACCGGTCCTCTATTGACCCGTTTTCCGGTCACAACCACTTTGTCTTAGTTTATTGGTTATACAAGAAACTATTCCCAGATGAATATGTCCCTCAGCATTTAGAAAACCTTCAAGATTCAATTTGTAACTATCTTGAGACTTGTTCCGTTCGCCTTGTTAGGTAGTTTATCAAAAGCAAACCATGATACTCTGAATAATTACTTTAGAAATTTTAATTTATTTTTTGTGTGGCTACTAAGTTAAAGTTATTACGGGCTTAGATGGGCGGGCGCATGGGACAAGTCTCTGTAGTTACCATATTCTAATGAGGTAAAATTTTGGCCCAATATGGTCTAAGCTCTTGTAAGCGACCACCTCCCGTAGGCAACCACCCAGGCTTGACATTTTGGGTGGTGGCTTATGGGAGGTTCGACTGTACAAAAAAATAAATTTGGGCTAGCTCCTCAAAGCTCCAGGCTAGTAATTCTCAGTAACAGCTTGCCTGAAGTTCAAGGTGTTTTTCCCATTTTCCTCTTACCCTGCCGCACACTGGGGATATAATAAATGTCTTACATGTGCTAAGTTCGTTTTCTTGGTCGGTACTGTAAGTTACAGATCATTGTTTTTTCCCATTAATTTATGGCCCGTGTGCTTCGCGCTTGGGCGATAAATCAACAGGGAAAAGCGTGGTCCGTACCTTACAGTACCAACCAAGAAAACAAAGTTAGCAAGAGGTATGTAATATAGAAAAAGTACTTACTTGCAATTTGAACAAACTTATAACAAATGGGCATGACAGTACTCCTGTAAGGAATTAACACTACGTCTCAAGTTTTATTAACAATCTTGAACTATAGTTACCCACAATATCTTGCAAAAAATTTTAAAATACACTTGTACATGTTAAATTCCCCCCTCCAATTGAAAATAATTATTATTTTTCTGAAAATTTAAAACACACACACACACACACACACACAACCTTACGTAGTGGCATCAGTATTATCACAAGGCCCTTACAGAGAGTTTCGTATCTATCTTATTAATGTTAAAAAATATAAAACATGGCCATGGCTGGTACTAAAACAAGGTTTGACAAAAACAACAACTGATATTAGACAAAACTGTTCCTTTTAAAGCCAGACTGCAAATTATTGCATTTCCTGACAAAACTAACAGAACCATGCAAGTTGCTTTGGGCACTGTATCTCCTTAAGGGTGATGTTGACTGCTATAGACCTAGAGTTTACTCACAAAGCAATGTGAATTCAGTACAGTGTGAACCTCAACACAATTAACATGACTCTTAAGACCAAATGACAACCCTGCTAGCTTCTGGTTGTCATGTGATATCATCAAAATAAGCTGAGGGTCATCTATTAGTATTTTCTACATACAGACAGGATAGACCTATCTTTGAGGATATTTCTTGTCAGTCATAGTGTTATGCTTTACACATACATCAGCTCAGGTCCAATCAGATCATCAGTTTATTATGTAAGAGATACACAAAAGAAAATGTCAGAGGTTATCCCTATGGAGGACGTTCCCTAAATAAAATATTTTATAAACTATGGTAAAAATGTAATTATAAGAACTAAAAATATACTGTATATAATATAATAAACTATGATAAAAATACATAAGAGAAGAGTTTTTCCCTGCAGGAACCCTGTTAAGTGTGGCAGCACATTAAGATTACAACACTTGGTGACCAAACGCGATCTTTACAGTCACTACTTCCAATCACCAATCTCACACAACCAGGAAGTGAGTGCCTTTGGTGAGAATGGACAAGGCGATGAAGGTGATCACTGGTCAGTTGTTTGTGGGACAAAGTTTTGGGAAAGACAGGATAAAGTCAGATTCAAGCATTCAGCAACTAAAGTGTAAGACTACATGTAACTCCTACTTGACTGTCACTGCGTAAGCTGTGACAAGAATAGGTAGTACCTTATTCTCTTAACAAATCATTAAGATGCTGAACCCCAGATGTGATGATGTTTGATAGGGAGAAGGCACAATAAACCTCATACCTAGGGTCTTCATTCCCCTTGACCAGCAGTTGGGAAATGAGCGTCCCAGGAAAGTTCTGATTTGAAGTCCAAAAGTATTAGACTTCTGGCTGAAGTGCGCATGCTTATGTTTCAGCACCGTGTAAGAGTTCTGATTTACTTTCTTTTATTTGAATTGTTTGGAAAAACCAATCAGAGTCGTAAACGTATCAGATCTTTCAATAGTCGGTTGTTTCTTCAAGCCTGTGCAGTACAGTGGGAAACATCGAGGGTTGAGAATGAGGGACAGAATGTGAAATAAACAAACCGAAAATTTGCTTTTGTACTAAAATGCCCTTTGAATTTCAACCTGTTCACCTTGAAAGCTATCAACAGTCTGAATGGGCATTATGTTCTTAACAGTTGACACTTCACATAATTCACACTTGACAGTTTTCTTGATGTTGTATGACAGGGACAAGGCAGAATGTGAAATAGGCACACTTAAAATTTGATTTTGTTGTAGAATGTCCTTTTTATTATTTTCTTGACAGTTGATACTTGACAATTTTCTTGATGTTGTATGACAGGGACAAGGTGGAATGTAAAATAAACTCTTAAAATTTGATTGAATGAATTTCAGGACCTCCTTTTAATATAACATGGCTTTTACTAGGGATGATTATTTACATGTATATGTGAACCTGAGGAATTGGCAACCTTAGCAAAACGTTTGTTATTTCTTAAAGGTAGTTGCCATGGTGATATACTATGAGTAGTACCTCTTTCGCTGCCTAGATCATCAAGCTTGAGGCAAAAACAAAAAAATAGGGATGTGAGGGGGAGAGCATGCACCCTCCTATATCCAGATTTCATGCGCCATTTTTTTCTCACACCGATGAACTAAGCTGTAAAAGAGCGCCTACTCGTAGTCTACAATGGTGACCCAAATGATTACAGCTCAGAGTACATGTACTAACAGTTTCTTCCTTAACTTCCTTCTTCTTCTCATGTAGTTATCTGCATGTGATGGGAGACCAGTTTGGCCGCCCCATACATGGTCAAATTAGGGAAATTAGTGGATATACCTATCCTGAGACAGGAAATGAGTGGAAGGCAATGGTAAGAACAGTGAAAGGCAAAGTATAAGTGATAAATATGTTAGAATAATTAAAAGAGTCTCATCCAGATCAAATACATGTGTACTGCTTAACATTTCAC
>JAEMWC010000596.1:440000-452500 GCA_016490735.1 Pachyseris speciosa
ATGGGCGAGCATGTTTTCGCGTGCTCTGTTCTGTAATGGAGCCTTGCTAGTTGACACATTAGAAATGGACGTTGTTCAGGTTGTTTACTCACCAAGATCGTTGAAGCCGAATAAAGAGATGGGCTGACAACAACTGCAACTAGAATTGCTACACTCACAACTATCCATGGACGGCAAACTGGAACCAAGCGAATTTCCTGCAAAAACATGCAGAAATAATTCTTCAACGCCAGTCACGAGATCAGTCGATCAGGACAAGATATGCGTACGACTTACCGATTACGCTCAGCCTGAATGCCGTGACGGCAGAAAAAAGCGCACAGCCACCAGCCAAAAGAAAGAAGAACCTCCTTTGATACATGAAGATGATGCAGGTAAATTATCTCAGTGAAGAATCCTGCGCGATCGTTTAATTCTCGATATATTTATTGAGACAACCTTCCGGTTGACCTTTAAGCATTAGGTGGTAGGTGGGGAATTTATTTCACAGTTACATCTTTCCAAATGGTACCGGTGAGAGATTGGGGACACGGGTAGGGGGAGATGTAGTCAATCGAACGTTCGGAAATCGAATATTAAAACTCGTGGACTGAAATCGAACAGCGTAATTTGTGTGAGTTCAATTTCCGAACTTCTTGATTGAGTTCGGTTGCCGAACTCAAACACTATCCAATTGTGTTATGTTCGGTGAACATATTCGCTACAAATGTTGTATGGTGGCATCTCTCCTTGAATATCACTGCAAATATCTTCACGTACCAAGTAATCGAAGCATTCACAGATCACAAGGACTCAACCAGTTCACGGTGAAGATGACCTAATTGTCCGTGCTCATAACAGCATTATTAGCGGACTAGCTCGGAAGAGCGAAGCTTCATAGCATACAGTAGAGTTTTTTCCAGTTTGTTGTGGGTGATACATTGGACCACATAACTATTAATGGCAGTACGTTTTGCTGTAGGCCTATGTTAGCTGAATAAAATAGCTCTCGCAGCGTAAAACATGAATGCAGGGGGAAGGGGACTGATTAACGGCAGGAGCCCATGTTAACGGGGAACTTTGCAACAACGTCGAACCTACAAACTAGGAAAATCTTGGTGCTAAGCTTGATTCTGCATAAACTACAATCGTGGAAAATATCTTGGGACAAATTTGCACCTGTGCCTCTTTACACACGCGCCAAACACATATTCGCGCGAGATTCAAAGTGTACGTCGCCGGTTCTCCCCACACCCCACATGCAAAGTTGAAAACGTGTACCCGCAAATTTTCCTGACCTTCAACATTGTCTTGAGTGGGAAAATTGCGACCTGTAACAGACTTTAAAAATACAGCACTGCTTTTGGGAGCAATGGTCAAATAGTCGTTAATTACCAGTTCTGCTGCATGACTGTCCCAAGTAATTTTGTCGACGATTGTTGATTAAGAGGATAAAAGGCGATGTCACGCGGGGTATACCAAACAGCTAGTACCTGCATAACTGCTAAAAGAATTCAAAGAAGGTGATTAGGTATAGGTTTATTTTAATTTTCGTTTATCAAAGTCTTTTGGGTAGAAGCACCAAATAAAGCCTTTTTAGATTTACGGTACAAATACAGTAGTCACCAGACGGACAAGAAATTGGAACAAATTGCTTTAGCCTTAAACAAAAAGTAGCAATAAGTTTTACTACCTCACTCATCAGTTTCACCGTTAAAAGAAATAAAATGAAGTGTTCTCAGGTTTTACATTTGACCGTTCTCCAAATACCGGAAGCTTTGCTGGATAGCTTCCTACCGGTGGAAAAACAAAATCTTTAACATGCAGAATTAGCAAAGTCACTCCTCCCCCATCAGTGCCATGCCATTACCTCCCTGCCTTTTCGGAAAACCGGTGACAAATGCGCAATACTCCCCTTTACTGATCAGAACTGTATGTCAAAGAAATCAGCATAGGAGATCGATAGATAAAATGGTAAGTTAATCAAGCTGTTAATGACCAAGGCTTTGCCTCGTTACCGGCATTCGATTCTGGACTTCCCAGAATTTCCCAGTGAATTGAATGTGGTCCTGATTTCACAGAAAGAAACTAAAAGCAGCGCCCTTAAATTTAATTTTTTGGATTTGGATTGTGGAAATGGAGCTTAAGATGAGGTAGGCTCGTACAGAGACTTCAATGAAAGTTCTCTCCAGCCTTATTAAAGTTCAAGAGAGTCTCTTCATCAAAATATTTCTCCCAGTCTCCTTTCAAGATATAAGTAAGAGTCATCTTATTTGCTCAGTTTTATCTCTTTATTTTAACACTTCACACTTTTATAATGATGTGTTTCACAGTTGTATTGACGTAAATGATACAACTGGCCCAACCCAAATGAAGGTGATAAGATATTTGAAAAGGAAAATTAACGATAAAAACGTTACATGACGTTTTGACGACCTCATGTCATCATTGTCAAATGTAGAGACATTAACATAATTGACATTATATATATATATATATATATAATATATATATAATAGTATATATATATTATATATATATATATATATATACACACACACAGAAATAGGTGTGTATGTGAATGACAAGAATGCGAATAATGAAATAATATCACGAGAGTCTAGTGTTGACACAAAGAGTTTCGCGTGAATAGAGCGATTGGTTTTGCTCATTGCGCCTGTTGTCAGTTTTGTGATGTTTTCGTTGCCTTCGCCGTCCTCGTTGCTTAAAGGAGCACTGTCACCTGGATTTTTGCTGTTTTTGGTTCACTTCTGCCAAAATTACTACCTTTTATCTGTTATCGTGTAAAAATTGCTCCTATAGAATCAGCAAGATGAATTCCAATAAAATTTTAGCAGGGAGAGCTAACCATAATAATTTTTTTTGGTGATTTTTCAATGCGTAGGTTGAAATTTTGAAAAATATGGCAAGTTATTTCAAATTTCAATCCAATTCCATCCTCGTCATCTTTGATGCAATACAGGAGTTTATTGTGTCAATGCAGTACTACAGTCTTTAGCAGCAAAACTAGACCATTATTTTAAGGTTTCCACTGATGCATTGGCAGTTTTAAGCTTTTTAAAATGATAGTAAAATAGCGTGACAGTGCCCCTTTAAGCTCTCCATTGAGGGGAGGGTGAAATAGAGTCACTTTGGGTATTAAGCTTCGGTCTTTTCTTCTTAATCTAGAGCATTTCAAAAATTGAACACTCCAGTTTGCTCCGGCATTTCTATTCGCGCGAAACTCTTTGTGTGAAAACTATACCTCTCGTGATATTATTTCATTATTCGCATTCTTGTCATTCACATACACACCTATTTCTGTATATATATATAATGTCAATTATGTTAATGTCTCCACATTCGACAATGATGACTGAGGTCGTCGAAACGTCATGTAACGTTTTTATCGTTAATTTTCCTTTTCAAATGTTTTTCTAAATCGATCTTTATCAGATAAGATATTTCACTCTAATAATCACGCTGAAAACATAGAGTCGATCGATTGTCGAAATATCGACACAACAAGATTCATTACCTCCCCGCAACAGGTCATTACTTCATATCCCTTCACTCTATACTGCGGTGAATTACTTCTCTTCAAGAGATAATCGTGAATACGCAAGTGAGGCCCAAACTAAAAGACGATTAACGAAATTCGTCATAAAAGAAACAAGAAATGTAATGATTACCTTACATCACATGATCATAATACAAATCGATTCCACTTAAATTCATTCTTTCTTTAAACTAAATTTCATCATCTACTAAACTTATATGATCCACGCACTGCTCCAATTTTTATAGTCTAGTATTAAAAGATTAGACTAGGTCATAATACTTTGTGCACCAAAATGAAAAAGCGCATAAAGTAAGTTGCCCAAAATAATAAACCAGTTGTACCTGATCTTGTTTTCTGTTGTTATAGTATCTTATGCTACCTCCTTAATTTTCTGGGTCCGGCTGCATTTTGTAAAAAAAGAATCCTTGGAGTCCAAATAAGCCTTAAAAAGGCTGTGCTCTTGTTTTAATATAATGCAAGCTGAGGAATACAGTGATGTTTCAACCCAACCACCCCACCCCCCTTTGTTTGTGCTATGCGTTTACCTTTTAATTCAGCTGTCCACAGTGTTTAATTAAGCTATAACAGAACTGTCTTTTTTTTTTTCTAGAAGGTTGCAGTGGAGCCAAAGCTTGACCAAACTCTTCAGTCGTCGATGAACTGAGTTGATCAAATTTGGACCAAGAAAATGCTTAGTGAATTTATGATCACTTTCTAGCGATTGCAAGTGCAAAACTTTCAATATCTACTCTTACATCGATGCTGTCTCTAATTTCTCTTACACGAGATCTTTGAAACTACGAGTCAGACGAATGTTATTGATACACGCGGTCGAATTTAGCTGCTGAATGTTTTCACATTCAATTACCTTGAAAACGATAGTGGAAAAAAAATTCGAACCAACTCTGGCGTCACTTCATTGTTATTATAGTTAAGCACTTTTTTGTTTTCCTTAGAGAATGTTTTGATTCTTTTAACCTCATCTCCAAAGTCGACAAAGCTCTGAAAGTAAATTTTTTGATTGCATTTAAGTAGTTACGAAGTTAATTACTAATTACTTCGTAACTAGCTAACTTAGAAATTCCGAAACTCGCACAACAAATTATTGTAATATCATGCAATTTTACTTAGTCATAGAGTAGTTTTTATTAAGCTAGTAGTTTTCCATTGTTATTGTAGTATTCGACTGATTGATTGTTAGTTGTTGCTAAAGGCTTTTGTGTGTCAACTTATTGCGCTTCAAAATAACAAACTGCTATTGAATTTTAATAACCAGTTTTGCTTAGAGATTAGATTATTGAAAAGTAGTGGAAAGGAACCGCTTAGCAATGTCTGAATTAATTACCTATCACTTTGAAAGGCTGTTAGCTGAGACACACACTCCATACCAGTGTTTATTTTCTTAAGTTGTTTCATAAAATGTCTCCACTTCGTCCGGTTGAAAGTTGTAGGTTCCCGCCAGGAATGTTCGGGTGAAGGTGCTGCCATAGCTGTACCCGCTTGGTGCACTGTAGGAGTAGCCAAGGTATGTGTATGAATTTGTGTTTGATGATGCGTAGTCGGATATGTCATGAGGAGACGCAAGTGGGCCTAAACTGGAAGTACTTGATTTCCGAACTAATTAAAATTGCGGTTTACTCCTTAATTAAACTTCTGTCAACAAAGAGAGGTGAACACGGATCAAATAGGATTAATCTGTCAGTATCAAATTTAGTCTTGACGATTGAGGTGCGTTCAGTCACGTTGTCTCGTTTCCGCAGTCATTTGAGAAAACCGAGCCACGTAGAAGTGTGTCGATGGCTCCGAGGAATATTTCTCGAGGAATATTCCCTACCAGCACGCTTTCCGGAGGATATTGTACGAGTATTCAAGGCGAAGAGCTTTACAGACGATAGATGGAGAACCGTATCGAGGAAAAGCTTCTTCAGAGGATGAAATCGTTGCTTCATCATTTGGATTAATTGCGGCATTCCTTTCTCCGTGCACGAGATTGGCAATTATATCAAGAGGAGATCTTTGAGCAGCTAAGATGCTTTTTAAACAGCCTTGTCATTAGCGTACTTTGCGAAGCTCAAGCCGACGTATAAACGAGCACTCGCACGGCCGCGAGTAGTTCGAATCCTGTGATGAAGACTCAAACGAATCGCCGTTTGCAAATGTCAGGGTCATCACCGTTTGTTTCACAAGAAATGGATGAAGACATTGGCTGCTTATTACTAACCCTGCCACGTAGCTGCCCCAAAAAGGTAAGCTTAGAGAAATTCTCAATTTTTTTTTTCTGCGAACCTTGCACTCGGAAACACTGATAAGCGGCTTTCCATTGCGAGTGGCGCGAATGTTCTTGTAGCACGAAAAATAAATCCCAAGGAACAGATTTCGCGACAGAGGAGTAAATACTCACTATCTGAGGACCAAAATACTACAACAGACCCCGTCAACGAAAGGTAATTCCCGTTCCCTTTACGAAATCGGCACAATGTCACTCGTAAATTATGCTCACATTTCCTGAAACAAGTTATTTTCGTGTCTTAGGACTTATTGAGGGGGATAAGAGGGATTCCTAGAACAGGATAAAGTTGTAGTTTGCTACTTATCAATGTTTATAAGAACAAGAGGGGGGTAACTTGGACATATTAGGACATTTGACTTTTCAAAATAATTTTTGGTCAAAATCCCACACTAGGGCCTGAAATTTGGTAAAACTGGATCAAATTTCCCCACCTTAGGCATTAATTATATCTCTTTATAAGTATCACAGTTCTCCACTCCCTCTCCTTTCCTACAGATCAACCGGGATACATGATGATCTTGAATTTTTGTTGGAGGAGGAGCTGAGCAGTATTCAACTCTTTGCAATGTCACACATGGAAAGACAAAATACTTGGCAGCTTCTTGATTCTTTGGCTTTGTTGCCTACAAGATTAATTCCCTGCAGGAGGCTAACTGGGCACTGAGAAGTTATGGTCCAGAGTCCTTCAATGGGACCAACTGACAGTGCAAAAGAAGACTGGACAACAAACAGAAATTGGAAAACACAATATCCATGTTAGCTCAATTTCAGGTATGTAAAATGGTTAAGACTAAACATTAAAAAAATACTCTGGGGATGTTTCGTAACTGGAAATACATGTATTGTTGCTAGTTGGTGTCAATGCAGTCAGCAGCTCATTTATGACAAATGGCCATTTTTTTTTCAGGTCCCACAAAAATGAATATCTTGGGAAATGTAGAAGATACTGTGGGGCATGCACTCCCCATTGAGAAGATGGCATTTTTTCCTGAGAAATTTATTTTGTATATTTTTTGATTTTATGCTATTTCAGACTAGATCAACAGATTGGAAAAGATGTAAACAATTTGCATCTTTTCCAATCTGTTGATCTAGTCTCAAATAGCATAAAATAAGAAAAATATACAAAATAAATTGCTCAGGAATCACCAACGTTACCAGTAACATCCAGATGTATTGTCAGAGTGTGCTGCTGTTGCCTTCAGCAATTCTTGTTTTCATTTTAACTGTATCACCAAGTATCACCAAGGTTACCAGTGGCATTCAGATGTATCGTCGGAGTGTGCTGCTGTTGCCTTTAACAATTCTTGTTTTCATTTTCATTATAACTGATCAACTATCACCAAGGTTACCAGTGGCATCCAGATGTTTCGTCGGAGTGTGCTACTGTTGCCTTTAACAATTCTTGTTTTCATTTTCATTTTAACTGCTCAAGTATCACCAAGGTTACCAGTGGCATCCAGATGTTTCGTCGGAGTGTGTTACTGTTGCCTTTAACAATTCTTGTTTTCATTTTCATTATAACTGTTTAACTATCACCAAGGTTACCAGTGGCATCCAGATGTTTCGTCGGAGTGTGCTACTGTTGCCTTTAACAATTCTTGTTTTCATTTTCATTATAACTGTTCAACTATCACCAAGGTTACCATTGGCATCCAGATGTTTCGGCGGAGTGTGCTACTGTTGCCTATAACAATTCTTGTTTTCATTTTCATTATAACTGATCAACTATCACCAAGGTTACCAGTGGCATCCAGATGTTTCGTCGGAGTGTGTTACTGTTGCCTTTAACAATTCTTGTTTTCATTTTCATTATAACTGTTCAACTATCACCAAGGTTACCATTGGCATCCAGATGTTTCGGCGGAGTGTGCTACTGTTGCCTATAACAATTCTTGTTTTCATTTTCATTATAACTGATCAACTATCACCAAGGTTACCAGTGGCATCCAGATGTTTCGTCGGAGTGTGTTACTGTTGCCTTTAACAATTCTTGTTTTCATTTTCATGATAACTGTTCAACTATCACCAAGGTTACCAGTGGCATCCAGATGTTTCGTCAGAGTGTGCTACTGTTGCCTATAACAATTCTTGTTTTCATTTTCATTATAACTGATCAACTATCACCAAGGTTACCAGTGGCATCCAGATGTTTCGTCGGAGTGTGTTACTGTTGCCTTTAACAATTCTTGTTTTCATTTTCATTATAACTGCTCAAGTATCACCAAGGTTACCAGTGGCATCCAGATGTTTCGTCGGAGTGTGCTACTGTTGGCTTTAACAATTCTTGCTTTCATTTTCATTATAACTGATCAACTATCACCAAGGTTACCATTGGCATCCAGATGTTTCGTCAGAGTGTGCTACTGTTGCCTATAACAATTCTTGTTTTCATTTTCATTATAACTGATCAACTATCACCAAGGTTACCAGTGGCATCCAGATGTTTCGTCGGAGTGTGTTACTGTTGCCTTTAACAATTCTTGTTTTCATTTTCATTATAACTGTTCAACTATCACCAAGGTTACCATTGGCATCCAGATGTTTCGGCGGAGTGTGCTACTGTTGCCTATAACAATTCTTGTTTTCATTTTCATTATAACTGATCAACTATCACCAAGGTTACCAGTGGCATCCAGATGTTTCGTCGGAGTGTGTTACTGTTGCCTTTAACAATTCTTGTTTTCATTTTCATGATAACTGTTCAACTATCACCAAGGTTACCAGTGGCATCCAGATGTTTCGTCGGAGTGTGCTACTGTTGCCTATAACAATTCTTGTTTTCATTTTCATTATAACTGCTCAAGTATCACCAAGGTTACCAGTGGCATCCAGATGTTTCGTCGGAGTGTGTTACTGTTGCCTTTAACAATTCTTGTTTTCATTTTCATGATAACTGTTCAACTATCACCAAGGTTACCAGTGGCATCCAGATGTTTCGTCGGAGTGTGTTACTGTTGCCTTTAACAATTCTTATTTTCATTTTCATTATAACTGCTCAAGTATCACCAAGGTTACCAGTGGCATCCAGATGTTTCGTCGGAGTGTGCTACTGTTGGCTTTAACAATTCTTGCTTTCATTTTCATTATAACTGATCAACTATCACCAAGGTTACCATTGGCATCCAGATGTTTCGTCAGAGTGTGCTACTGTTGCCTATAACAATTCTTGTTTTCATTTTCATTATAACTGATCAACTATCACCAAGGTTACCAGTGGCATCCAGATGTTTCGTCGGAGTGTGTTACTGTTGCCTTTAACAATTCTTGTTTTCATTTTCATTATAACTGTTCAACTATCACCAAGGTTACCAGTGGCATCCAGATGTTTCGTCGGAGTGTGCTACTGTTGCCTTTAACAATTCTTGTTTTCATTTTCATTTTAACTGATCAACTATCACCAAGGTTACCAGTGGCATCCAGATGTTTCGTCGGAGTGTGCTACTGTTGCCTATAACAATTCTTGTTTTCATTTTCATTTTAACTGCTCAAGTATCACCAAGGTTACCAGTGGCATCCAGATGTTTCGTCGGAGTGTGTTACTGTTGCCTTTAACAATTCTTGTTTTCATTTTCATTATAACTGTTCAACTATCACCAAGGTTACCATTGGCATCCAGATGTTTCGGCGGAGTGTGCTACTGTTGCCTATAACAATTCTTGTTTTCATTTTCATTATAACTGATCAACTATCACCAAGGTTACCAGTGGCATCCAGATGTTTCGTCGGAGTGTGTTACTGTTGCCTTTAACAATTCTTGTTTTCATTTTCATTTTAACTGATCAACTATCACCAAGGTTACCAGTGGCATCCAGATGTTTCGTCGGAGTGTGCTACTGTTGCCTATAACAATTCTTGTTTTCATTTTCATTTTAACTGCTCAAGTATCACCAAGGTTACCAGTGGCATCCAGATGTTTCGTCGGAGTGTGCTACTGTTGCCTTTAACAATTCTTGTTTTCATTTTCATTTTAACTGCTCAAGTATCACCAAGGTTACCAGTGGCATCCAGATGTTTTGTCGAAGTGTGCTAGTATTGCCTTTAACAATTCTTGTTTTCATTTTCATTATAACTGTTCAACTATCACCAAGGTTACCAGTGGCATCCACATGTATCGTCGGAGTGTGCTAGTGTTGCCTTTAACAATTCTTTTTTTCATTTTAACTATTCAAGTATCTGCAATGTTACCAGTTGTATCCATATGTATCGTCAGAGTGTGCTACTGTTGTCTTTAACAATTCTTGTTTTTATTTTCATTTTAACTATTGAAGTATCACCAAGGTTACTGGTGGCATGAGATGTCACGAATAGTCCACTTGTCTTGTGATTTAAAGTCAAACTAATTGAAACGGAATTTTTGTGACTGCCAATGATAGATAGTAGTCAACTTACATGTACTTGCGTACTTAAAGTTCCCCAAAATTCGTGAGGTGGAACAGGCTTAAATTAGGCATTTGAGTTTGTGCCACAGGATACCCACTTCGTTTGTTGTAATAATGAATCGAAACACAAAATAATGTTGTTTGAGCTATAGTAAATGTTTGTAATGAAAAAAAAAATGTGCTCAACAGATGAGAATGAAAAGGGTTAGTTTTAAAAGAAACTGTCAGGTGCTAGGTCTTTTGGGGAGTGAAACACGAGAATATGGTTTGTCAACGGAACTGACCACCGTAAAGAGATTAAAAAAGCTGACGTTTCTAGTGTTTGCCCTTCCACAGATCGCATCGAGGAATTGCGGGTTATGTATGGTTTGTGCACAGAATCTGGAGCTACGTAAAAAACGGAAATAAATAGAATGAAAAACGTTCATTGATACGATTTGAAAGATGAATTTTTGCTCTAGATTTTTCCCCCTTTCGGTGTTAACTTTGTCCCGGGGAGGGGGGTGGGGTGGGGGTGGGGGTGTACTCTCAGAAAAATTGGGTAGGGTGTGCGGCCCCCTTCCCGAAACACTTACCTTATTTCAGAACAAAAACAGCGTTTCTCCCAACCCTATTTCAGACCTGATCAAAAATTTGATACCCTGTTTCAGACTTATTTCATGTGCGCGATAAAAGATAATTAAGGACAAAAAGAAGGGCTTTTGCAGATGATCTTCTCGCCTACTGTCGAAGAAGTAGCTTCTTCTAAAAAAGTATACCCAATCCAAGACGAATGGACAAACCATACCTTATTTCAGACCAAAATGTTCAAAATCGATAACCTATTTCAGACCAACACGGCTAAAAATCCATACCCTTTGGTGCCCCATATACCTGATATAGCGCATATAAGGGAGTACCACCTCCCCCGACCTTTTTTTTCTTTTTCATTCGCTGATAATTATTAAAAGCAAATTAATGGTACCCAGCTACGCCATTCTTTTTCTTTTTTTCTTTTTTTTTTTTTCTGTTTTTGTTTTTGTTTTTTGTGAATGATATATGAAATAAATCATACATGAACTGCGGAAATGAAATCAAATGAAGAATGATCCTTGCAGTTGTGAACGCAAATTATGCAATTGCGAAAAGAAGCCTGAAAAAAATTCAGGACTTCAACGGGGTTTGAACCCGTGACCTCGCGATACCGGTGATGACCCCGATGAAGTCGATGACCCCGTTGAAGTCCTGAATTTTTTTCAGGCTTCTTTTCGCAATTGCATAAATTGCGTTCACAACTGCGAGGATCATTCTTCATTTGATTTTTGTTTTTTGTAGGTTATACGTTGAGCACCAATTCTTCAATCAATACAAAGGCCTTAAACCTGAACTATACGGTCACTATCTTGACGACGGCATCGGTGCAGTGTTTTGAGGAACTCAATGAATTTATAACCTCCGTCAATTCCTCTCATCTGGCTCTGAAATATACCTTGGAAATTATAGAAGCTTCGCTGGCTCTTCTTGATATCAAAGTTTCTATCCGTGGCAATAACTTATGTACCAGTGTGCTCTCCAAAGTCACAGATTCTCACAGTTATTTATTGTATTCATCTTCACATCCATCTCACGTCAAATAATGAAAGCCACTGCTCCCTGTTACGGTCGTAGGAAAATCCACGGAAATTTAATCAAATCAACATAGCCGGCGTTGAGTAAATTTTTCACAGACAAAGGAAAACGCGCTATAATTGTAAACGCTCACAAAATAAAAAATTAGAGTTATAACTGAACATACATTAATTGAGTGAACTCGCCTACCAGTAAGCGAACGAGTTGTAGAGGCGTAGGCGAGTTTACCGGTATTCCTAATTCGGCCGGGTTTTCTTAATAAAAAACAAAAAAAAAAAGAATGCGTGATTTGGACTTCTGCATTATTGTTTGTTGTCTCGTCACTTTCTCACTCTCCCCGCCGCATAGAAAGTGATCCTAATTTTCTCACGGGTCAATCACAGTGTTTCCGGTGACAAAAATTAGTTTTGACAGCCGCACTTGCGAATTTTCACGCCTTCTACTTTACACGGGCTGACTCACTGACAGATTGAAATTCAAATATGTAAGGAATGCGGGGTCCACAACCCCGCATTCCTTTGTAATACTTCCAGATAGACTCCGCTGCGTCTCGTCATGATGTCGTGTCCCGCTCCGAATGTAGGTCCATAAGATGAGCAGCTGTATATAGCATGGCTGTAGGAACTGGAACCATGATACTGCCCAGGCGGAGACAGTTTAACCGGCGCCCAGCCTGGCT
>JAEMWC010000596.1:462500-465000 GCA_016490735.1 Pachyseris speciosa
GATCCCGACTAGTTACCCTTGCCTTGTAATTTTGTTTTGGTGGCTGAGGATTTATCAGGATTTATCCCACTCGACATGGTCCGTGCTTCGAGGATAACACGCTTCGTTGGCTTTCGGTACTTTTCCGTTCTCCCCTAAGCTCAGTAGAGACAACTTTCATGCTAACCCGCCCCTCCCTCGACTTGTTTATTTGTAATCTCCCAGATTCTGGGAGACACGTGACCAGCCTGAACCAGGGTCTTTTCTCTCTCGCTCCAGGGGCGCGAAGAGGAAAGACCCTGGGAATGAGGTTGAATCATTCTCTCGTGCCGTCTCAATGTTCGGGAATACACTAATCAGAGTCTCATCAGATAAAACAGTTTTTAGTTGCCTTTTGTAATTAACAAATTAGTGATCCCGGTACATGAAACATAAGCTTAACAAAAGTCAGAACAACCTAATAGTGACCGAAAGCTTTTGAATATCAGAGAAATTTTAACTGGAACAGGTGAGAGTTTTTTTTTTTTTTTAATCAATGACTTAACCCGAACCGGCAGAAAATTTGTATGTTTTTCGCGAGTAGATAACTCCAGCTGTTCGATCGGGTGAGAATTTTCTCTGACCAAATAGTGGTTATTTTAGCAGATAAGTATACTGCTATTTATTTTAATTTTGGACTATTAACCGCTCAAAACAAACCATCATTTGAGCCACTGAAACTAAGAAACAAACGTGTACAACATCAAAGCCTTCTAAGGACCTCTTCATATGAGCCTGGTTGACAGGGCTAGCCCGGTTCCCGAGATCTCGCCTTACCACTAAATGCTTTGTAAAAATTTCTACGTGTTCATCGTGTTCATATGAGAGGGCGGGCTGGCCTGGTTGCCGAGATCTCGGTTTTTCCAACCGAGATCTCGATAACCGGGCTGGAATTTTTGCCATATGAACACTCCAGCCCGGTTACCTGGATGAAAATGATACAATGCATTTTCTTCAGTAAAACGGACAGTATTTGATTTTGACTTCTTTTCTCTCCTATTTATAGTTCGGAATAATTTCTTTTGATAGTTAAAGTAAAGATAAAGGATTTTGAGGTTTCTAAAAACCGATAAAAGCGAAAAATTCTCACCAGACTTGTTTGTCAAATTTCATGCGTGAATGGACGTGTAGACAAAAGGTGGACCCCCTTTATGGGCCCCCTTCTAGACCCCCTTTTGGACCCCCCGATTTTTCTGTTGAAAATAATAAAATGATAAAAACAAATAGTCTTCGCTTTGGGTTTCAACTTCGGTGGGTTCATTGATAACTACAGTAATCGCAAACACTACCACAGCCAGTTGCCATTTTCATCCTGAGAATGACTTGCTTTGAATTTCGCTGACTTTGCCTTGCTGATTTTTGTTGTTACCAAATACTTTAGAATTCTCTCACAAAGGTTAGATAAACGTTAAATATGCAAATTTCAACTGGCTTTCGGAGAGTGTGAAAATTATTTTTTTTCCGGTGGAAGATTTATGTCACGTGCTAGGCAACCAAAGTGATCGTATTTCATTCCATCATGTTTGATGCCACAACATTCAGTGGATTTGACGGCTCCGCGATATTTCAGAGCAACCTTTCGACTATATTTTGGCAACGTGGAAGAAAACATTGCTCACCTTTTTTGCTGCAGTGTTCACATTAACCAAGAGTGCTTATTCTAATCCAAACAAAAAATTCACATTCTTCGAAAGCCAGTTGAAAGGCGCTCAGCAAAATCACCTTTGTGAGAAAATTCTATTGATAAAGTATTTGGTAACAACAAAAATCAGCATGGCAAAGTCAGCGAAATTCAAAACAAGTCTTTCTTGGGATGAAAATGGCAACTGGCTGTGGTATTGTCTGCAGTTACTATAATACTGTTTATAATTATCAATGAACCGACCAAAGTTGACCTCCATAGGGAAGTTATTTTTTATTTTTATTTTTTTATCATTTTATTATATTTTTATCAGAAAAATCGAGGGGTCCAGAAGGGGGTCCAGAAGGGGGGTCCAGAAAAGGGGGTCCACGTTTTGTCTACACCCACGCGACCATAATGGTCGCGTCACCACTTTTCATCACGGTAACCGGGCTGTAATTTCCAATGTGAACAGATGATAAAATTCATCCCGCTAACCGAGCCAGCCCGGTTAACGGGGCTCATATGAAGAGGCCCTAAGTCTAGAAAGTTACGTACATTGAAATTAACTAAACCCAGAGCAAAGAATATAGCATCAGAACCAAGTCAATCTCTAGCGAGACCTCCACTGGAGCCGACTACAGGATGTGACAGCAAAACATCGCCACAAAGCACTCAAACTAAAGCTGACAAACGGGATACTTTTGTTTCTGATTTGTGCTATTCTTTGAACGAACCTTTGACGAAGTAAAACAGCCTATTTTTGTAGCAGAATCTGTTTCTCTCAAAACATGCAGGTCCCGATTTGAGAAGTTTATTTACTACGAAAACAAGAGTAACAGAAGTCCTGTATCTCGAAGA
>JAEMWC010000596.1:470000-552767 GCA_016490735.1 Pachyseris speciosa
TTTAAAATTAACATGTATACCGTACTATTTTTGTAACCTGTACAATACAGTATACGAATAAAATGTTGTTGCTGTTGTTGTTGCGTCAAAACTAGTAAAACTGAGTCTTCTAGTTCAAATTCTTTTTGGCGGGTGGCTGAAATCGTTCAATGAAAACAAGGAATACTTAGAATTTGTGTCGCCAGATCTGTGACATGACTGTATTATGTGTTATTTCCGTGATAGTCTCACAAAGCACGCTCGATGTTTATGAAAATATGCAAGAGCTACATTATAAATGAAAATAAATGGGCAAACGAAGTAAGAAATGAATGAATGAATGAATGAATGAATGAATGAATGAATGAACCGTTTGCTGATCTTCGACTCACATTTTACTGTTTATCATTCATTGAATGGATGTGACTTTCGGTAAATAAACGTCTTGACAACGTTTTAAAAAAACGTCTCCCTTAACATTTGATTTTCAGTGCTTTTAACACCTTACTAGTTGTATTTTAAATCTACTTTTATGTGGTTGTAGATAGTTGTTCGTCGTTATTATATGGGGGCATAGACTCCCAGTCAAGGACTGACGCCATGTTTTCTTATTTTGTCGTCTCTTTCTTGTGACGACTGTGACGTATTCGGGATGCGAAATGATTGTGTGCTGAGTCACAATATCAGTTGTTGTTATGATCTGCTCGAAAATTGAAGCCGAAGAGAAGATATTTAAATAAAAAAGGGGCTATGTTACTTTAAAAAAGCTGAACATGAAATAATAGTGCAGCTTTGTTTAACACTAAAAGTATTCATTGCCAATTCAGTGCAATCGAAAACAGTATACAATAAAGTCTGGTGTAGTTGTATGTGTCCGGTATTATGTCGATAGGGTGTCAAGCTTTTTGCCGCATTTCACTAGGGATTGATATATGCTCACTTGGTCTAAATTGTTACGGCAACGAGTACTGAATGTGCTAAAACACGGCCGCCAGCTATTCAGCACTGTCGAAAATCCTGAGAAAATAGACCGTGCTAAGTCAGAAACAGCACACATTTCCTTCAGACTTTAGTAAATCGCACATAGAAATCTGTGATTGTCACAAATTAAAGTAAATATTAGAAGTCATTTACTTACCGAGAAAATACAAAACAATCCCGAACGCTCTGAACACCACGACGCTACGTGACGGGAAACGTGCAACACGCACGAGGTGCGCGATAACACTAAGCATTACATCATTCTAATATGGCGCCGAAATGGTATGACCCACACGAAACCCAAGAAGTCAGAGGACCTCCACAAATTAGGTAACGTTCTCCTGGCGTCGAACGCAATTATTTTAACAATTTAGCAAAACTTTGAATAAGTCAACTTTTTAAAGTTCTGCTATTGTGCTAAGAAAAAATTAGCCAAACACAGATTATGGTTTGGGTTTCCTTTGATATAATGGCAAGATATCTTTCTTTTGGTATTCTAGGGACGTGATTTGGGTGACGTGCAATGGTGCTTGAGAGTACCTGGTTTATATTTGACCTCTAAAACATAAAAATAACCATGACATACCGTAGCCACTTTAAAGTTTTAAAAACGTAGTAAAATGCTGCAGAACGGTAAATGCTTCTTTCAAATGCTGATTTCTTGCTCTCAAAAGTGCTTAACTGGTCTTTGAAGCCATATAATGTTCATTTGTTTCGACTCGCTGCTGTCGTCATGCTTTTTGCTCCTTTGTTTGCGGTTTTACGGTGTTTTTGTCTTGCTTTTACCTGGCGCAAAATGGCTGCACCTAACGTGCGGTCAGAACTGGCATAGTTTATAATTTGTTTAGGCACTTCCTCTGCTCCGTATCTTACATTAGGGACTGTATTCAAAGTCCTTGTTCCTGTTCATCAATTGCTTGTTGAAATAAATGTTAGATTTTCAAGTTGAAGAAAACATAAATGGCTCCACTCGGTTGTTAGGAAACCTAAGACCCCCAAAACTTAGACCCATTTACCTTGTCTTTATCTGTCACGTTTTCAGGGGGTCTTAGTTTTCGTAATTTACCCATGGTATTTACGAAAACTAAGACCCCCACTAACGACTGAAAAATTAAAAAAGAAGAAATCGATGCAAATATGTCATTTCCATTTTCTTGTCACTGTTCCCATTTAAGTCTTGGCCTTCCTAATTTACCTATGCTAATTACGAAAACTAAGACCCCCACTAAGCACTGAAAAAAAAAAAAGAAGAACTACCGTAAATGGAAATATGTCATTTCCACTTTCTTGTTAACATTTTCATTTCACTCTTGTTTTTGTTTTTTTTTTGTTTGTTTGTTTTTTTCTAATTTACCTATGGTATTTAAGAGACAGTCCCACTAAAAGCGGTCCTCTCGACTTGGCGACCAAAAAAAGTTTTCCTTTAATTTTTGACCATGAACAAGGGTTTGGTACACATCTCTAAAAATGCTTTAATTATTTTCCAATTCTATATTTTTGCGCCGCCAGAGGCCCAAATTGAACTTTAGCTCACCTGCCCGAGCTGATAGCGATCAAAATGTAAATTTCACAGATTTTGTCAAGCGCGCTCTGACTGCAAAAATCTAGCTCACTGAATTCTATTTTGCTACAAGTTACAACGTGTATTCAGTTAGTTCACAGACAAAATATAGAAACTTACAAAAAAATCTTACACATTCCAGCGTGATTAGAAGACACACTTCTCTTGAGCCTTAATTGCATATCGAAAACTAACCAAATGAAAGGAAAGAAATATCAAAAGTCTGGTCTAAATCGTGAAAAAAAAAAAACACATCAGAGCAAAGTCTATACTCCAATAAACTGGTATATCGCTTCAAACCGGCGGGTATCACCTTGGCTTCCACCGGCGCCACGAGCTCAAAATTGATGAAAATCCAAGTGTCAAAGTCATTTGCATAATTTTAAAAATTGGCGAAAACATATTTTTTTTACCAATCAGATTCTTTTACTGGCCTTAATGGTTTTCATGCAGCTACGGTCTGCAACGTTCCAAGCTACAAACTTAACATTGTGGACCGTTATAACCAACAAGAATAATTTCGCCTTCTGTGTTGCGTTACATTGAATGTGACTATGCTAATTAGTTTGTTTGATGTGTTATGGGATGGGAGGCGAGGGAAAAAAAATGTGGAGGGACGGAACAAATAAATAAGAAAAAGTTCTATTTTTTCAATTCATGTATAGATAAGTATCTTATCGGTGAATAGCAAAAAAAAAAAAAAAAGGAATTCCTTCAATATTATTTCAGTCCATCACACTTTCTCCAGTAATTTATATAGTGAACACTAATATGACACGACTATACAATAGTGGTGTAGGAATGGCCTGGAGAAGGCCTGTCCCGATTGCGCTGGGCACTTTTTCGGCATTTTTTCGAATTTGGAGCACTGTTTTACATTTCCAGCATTCTTGAGCACTTAATAGACTTTTAAGCAGAATTTGAGCATTTTTTTCCCTTTATGGGAAACATTGCAGCACATTTTTCATAATTTTCCACATTTTAAATGTAAAAATTTTGTCTTTGAAACGTTTTCAGTAAGGCCGAGTAATTCCGTTATCATGAATTTCAATAAATTCCTCCTTGTCACCTGACTGGCTTACTGTTGTCATCGAAATGAACGAGCTATGGTCCTTTTAAAGTGCCCCTGAATCGAAAATTAACTACCAATTGGATCAGAGCTGATATAATCCTCATATTTCGTTTTCAGTCGTTTCACTCGTTTTCGTGACACTAAGGATTCACTATTTGTAGGGGTTTCAAAATTCCATTTTACTTGCGGCCAAAAGGTCCCGGTGATGTCATTCGTGTGTAATGTTCAAGCGTGAAACATGGCTAAGAAGGTGAAAAAGCTTAAACCTGGAACGTTTTGCGCAGCTGCCGGCCCCGTAAGTGAATCTTCGTAGTTCTCAGACATTTTTATTCTACGGAACTCACAAAAACAGAGTGACGCACTTGACTGAGTACACACGAATGACGTCACGACTATTCATCAGACCCCGGTTTTTGTCTAGAATTTTAGTAAGAAAGGCCCAACTGTCGCCGCGAGACGAGACAAGACAACTTTATTATATTCAGTTTCCAAAGAATACATTGATAAAAGACCTGAAACTGCACGTATCGAAAGCTAATCCAGGCGGGCCAGGAGAAACGAAAACTAAATAAAATCTGGTCGGCTCAATTCAAGGGAAAAAGAGACGTATTATGTACAGAAGAAGCTTAAGTTTGATAATAAGTTCCTGTTACTTTTAGTAAATTATTTCCCCCCCAAAATGGTTCTTAAAACATCAATTTTCATATTGGAGAAAACAACTGGCTTTGAAATTTCGATTCATGTGCAAATTAACATTGGGAACAGTTGATTTTTATTGGTTCGCGACTTCGCGTGTTTCTCAGAACTTTTAGCGCTCTTTTCTGTTAACTACAGCTGCTGACCAAAGCATTTAATACAATTGTAGCTGTACGGTTGATTTCATACAGTTCTGTGATGCTGGGTGCTTTAGAAACTATGCTTGACTGATAATAAAGAGATTTTGTTCGACAAATGTTGTTACACCTAATATCATATAAACCAAGAAACTTGTGGTCTATTGCTTAATTCAGTGTTAGGAAATAATAAAAAAAACTGGGAGCAACTTTCGCGCACTATTTCTAAATTTCAAGCACTTTTTATAAAAATCGAGCACTATTTGAGCACTTTTTGCCATTTTTTAAAGCACTTTTTGGCGATTTTTCCAGCGCAATCGGGACAGGCCTAGCCTAGAGTGACCGGCAACTACAGATGTTTGGGCTTTCATTTTATCGGTATAATTAGCATTTTTCGCGTTTTTAGATACTGTATTGATTATACAGTAATTTGTGGACATGAGTCTACTTTTTTTACTAGTACCCAACCTTTGTCTTTTGCAACTCAGTGGATATATAGAATGAAGTGCATTTTTTAAGAACACATGTTGTTTTAGACTTTTCTGCTTATTTGTATTCCTTACTCCTATTCTGTCATAGAATAGCTGAGTTAAAGATGAAAGTGGTCTACATACAGCTCGTCGCAGAATAGTCTGGAGCAACTGAACCTGTCTTCGGCAGGCTGCGCAAAGCCTGCATGGAAGGCGCTAGAAAAGAAAATGAAACTGGGGAAGCGGGCACGCGCGCTAGCTCCCTCCCGTCCCGTCGCACTCCATGCTCTTTCCTCTCGCTTTTCCTCTCGCTTTCCCTCTCTAGGTATGCAGCTAGGGGATAATATCAGATTGCTAAACCTTATTTCTGTCCTTTTCCAGCGAATCTTCATTTTCAGTCTTCAGCGAACAAGCAAAAGGATCTGCCAGCTGCACTATGCTCCTCTCGGGTTCAGACAAGGTCTTGTTTTTAAACAAAATGTCATCAAAACAGGTAAATTCCCCGTCCTTCACAGCCTGCGTGACAGGCGTTGAAAGTTCATGGGAAGGAAGGGAAAACGGAGAGGGGAGTAGTCCTCTCCTGTCCCTACGTCCTTAACCCCTATCTACGACCTTTTACGCCCACCACGCAGGCTATGTCCTTGAGTATCACTTTGAACATTTCCAGTTGAGAATTGAACCCTCCATTCTAATTAACATCACGGCCTCCGCAATCAGTGCCAGGAAACTTCAGGAAACCCCCTACCTCCTTCCTCCATTATTTTCGTTTCCTTAATAGGAACTCGTTCCCAATTTGGGCTTAAAATGAAAGTAGTTCGCGCTCCAATTTCAAGCTAGCTTCCCACGAAGTCGTGAGAGCCGACTAATTTCAGCACCTTCGCTTGTCATTGTTTCTCCATACAACATAACCCTGTTCCAACTGCTTTTCAAATCTTCTTTCAATTCCAGATTACGGATATTAAACTCTTTACTTTTAAAGCAGATCTAGTAGGAAATTTTATTTGACTGGATCTTTTACTTTGACCTGTACATGCCAACGTGGAGGGTGGTAAACGGTATTTTCGTGAGCCGTGAATTGCCTTTTTAATTTCCCGTGAGATGTAAAATGGCCACTTTTTTCCTCGTGAAATGTGATTTTGCTAATAACCGTGAACCGTGATTTTTGATTATAATTATCCGTCAAATGAGAAACGGGTGTATAATTCACTGTGAACTGTGATTTTGTTTCTTGTTTCCTTAATTTTGAGAGAAATTGTAACAATAGATGCCATATGGTACAGCTCGGTACTTCGGTACAAACTTTATTGCGTTCCATTGCAATCTGAAACGTCATTCTCGATTCAGGGCCGTGATTGCCATGGGAACGTGTCTGGGATAGCTTTGCTCGTCGATGGAAACCGCCTCTGAAAGTCGCGAGATTCTACCAAAATGTAACTGTTTTGATAAGTTACATGGCAGACAATAACAAGAAATCCTTAATCCACAAGGAGAAGGCCCGTTTTCCAGTGTTTGCCACGTTAAATCATGAGCCCCAAATTAAACAATAATAACTGCAAGCCCAGGGGGGTACTCCCCTATATGGTCTATACGGGGACGTGCCGCTGGATAGGGCATGGTATTTGGCTCCTCCGTCCTAAACCGGGTGTATAATTTCAAGCGAGTTGTCCTGAGAAGGGTCTGGACCCGTCCTAGACAGGGTATGTTTTTAAGACTGTCGTCAGCTATATAGCCTGCGAGCGAGGCGCCACGCAGCTCTCAGAACAGTTCACAGGATTGGCTGAGAAAACAATAAACAAACAACAGAAACAATGGACCTTAGCCCTGAAATAATAGAGCTGCGTGGTAATAAGAACCAATGAAATTAGAGGTTACTGAGAGGTGCGTGACATCTGCTGCGAGCAGGCTCTCCAGTTTTTTTTGTTGCGGCGCGAATCATGCGGTCGCGCGCGCGCCGCAACAAAAAACTGGAGAGCCTTCTTGCAAGCTATCGACTATTTAGCAATCCGAACCGAATCCAAAATCGGGGAAGTTTATCTGTATTTATTCAGCGGGTCATCAGTCAACATTACACCATTTTCAGGACTGACAAAAAATACTTGTGTAAACAAGAGAGTGTGGATATACGATATTAGCCTTTGTCCTAAATAGGGTCTTAAAGTAGAGGGCGTTACCCTACACAGGGTAGGTATTTAAGGTTATTTTTGTCCTAAACAGGGTCAGGGTTTCAACCTCCCAGCGGCACCTTTATACGATATTAGCCTTTGTCCTAAATAGGGTCTTAAAGTAGAGGGCGTTACCCTACACAGGGTAGGTATTTAAGGTTATTTTTGTCCTAAACAGGGTCAGGGTTTCAACCTCCCAGCGGCACCTTTATACTCAAACGTAGATCAAGTACCACCCCCCCCCCCCCCCCACCCGGCTGCAGGCACATTCTTACGTTATATCCTGTGTGCATTTGTTTGTTTGTGGGTGTTTTTTGGCTGTTCACACCCTAATTTGAACTTGCTTTGTACTGTAAACATGTTCTTTCACCAATCTCAATCTCACCAATGAAGTCTGTGTGATCACAGGAAACCGGTCGAATAGCAAAAATGTTAACGAAAGCTGTGGCTGTGTGCTGCTCACTAGTTTTTATTTTAAAAAGCACATCAGACAAGGGAGTGCTTTGACTGTAGTTCTTCTTCTGACCTAAGAAAGGGACTGAATGTTTTATAATGTAGGAGGGTGGGCTGAAGTATTTTGGGGAAGGGTCAACGAAAAAATAATCATCATCGTTAGGTGGAGGGTCATCCATTTATCAAACAGCATTTCTACTCTCAGTTAAAACATCTCGTTATAGGTTCGTGAGTTTCCTTTACTGTACAGTTTCGCCATGAATAAATGGAAAATAGGCAAAAGGAAACTTACAGCGTATTGAGGGAAAGGTCATCCTTTTTACTCTGAGTATATGTGAAGGGTCGATACTTTATTTTCAAGACATAAGTGGAGGGCCAAGGGTATCCTATTTAACTATTGCAAAGTTACTTATTTTTTTCCATTCATTTGGTTAGTTTTCGATATGCAAATTAAGGCTCAAGAGAAGGGTGTCTTCTAATCACGCTGGAATGCGTAAGATTGTTTTGTAAGTTTCTTTATTTTGTCTGTGAACTAAAGCCTGGTTTCCATAGGATCGTCCGGATCAACTGATCGTCGCAGTCGTCTCAAAAAATGTTCAGACGATCGGGACGATCGTATGGAAACGCTACCCAGACGATCGCAAACGACCCGGACGACTGAGACGACCTCGATCGCTTGGATAGAATTGAGTTCTATCCTGACGATCGGGACGATCGGGTAAATTTTGAAGCGATCATATGGAAACGCTCTCAGACGACTGAGACGATCGGGACGATCGAAGGCTATCCCAGAAGTCATCACTCTTATTTCGCGTGCTCCATTTCAAAATGGCGGCAGAAAACAAGTATTTGAAGCAATGGAGACGATCATATGGAAAGCAGCAATCGTCTTAGTCGTCCCGATCGTTTCGAAATTTTTGGAAACGACTGGGACGATCGGGACGATCTGGACGATCTTATGGAAACCAGCTTAACTGAATACACATTGTAACTTGTAGCGAAATAGAATTCAGTGAGCTAGATTTTTGCAGTCAGAGCGCGGTTGACAAAATTCAATTTGGGCCTGTGGCGGCTCAAAAATATAGAATTGGAAATAATTATAACATTTTTTACACATGTGTACCAAACCCTTTTCATGGTCAAAAAATAAAGGAAAACTTTTTTGGTCGCCAAGTCGAGAGGACCGCTTTTAGCGGAACTACCTCTTAAGAAAACTAAAACTCCTACTAACGACTGGAAAAAAAAAAAAAAAAAAAAAAAAAAGAAAGAAAGAAAGAAAGAAAGAAAAGAAAAAAAATTAGATGCCAATACGACATTTCCACTTTCTTGTCAACGTTCCCACTTGAGTCGTAGTTTTCCTAACGCATAGTACCTGATGTATTCAAATAATTCAGAACAGCCGGATTTATCTTCACAGACACCACACACTAATTGATAAGGAGTCATTTAAGTGAGGCTTACATTTGTGGCTTCGATAATCGCTTCGAACAACTTTGTCAAAGATTAGAATTAGAAAAACTTGCCAGCAGAGAAACAGGACGATAATTCACTCTAGAATGTCAAGTAGAGGTATTGAAATAGATAGCAACTCGAAAAATAATGGGCCAACTTTTTCAAGCTCTCTTCTTGTGCTGAACTTTCTGTAAACGATCAGGTTGAAATTTTAGGTAGCCTCCCACCCAGTCGTTTTTATGGGACTCGCATTCCCCTAAAAGCGATTGCGTGCCAGGCTAATATTTAGGTAGACTTAAAAGAAGTGCGTCACAGTAATCAAGGTGCGAAGATATGAAGGCGTGGAGCAGTGTCTTTGCCGATTGAAAGGAAAGGAATTTTCTGATCTGTCTTATTTTGAACTATAGAACGGTAAATGTGTCTTCCAAGTGTAAAGCAAGAAACATGGGTTTTCAACACAACACTAGATATGACAGTAGAACACGTCCCGTCAGCATTTCGCACTCAAAGCTGTTCATGTTCCTTGGAGCAACCCCTATTCACATTTTAATTACATGTAACTCTTTCACTTCCACAGCGCTTAACTAAAAGTTTAGCCAAAGAGACTGCCCGTGCATCCCTTTGTCTAAGACATAATTAAGAATTTTGGACTTGGAATCCACCTCTTCTGCAGTCAATGCCGTAGCGAAGTTAAACTTATTAGAGAGCTTAAGCGACGAAGACGGCAACGGCAACGAAAACGTCATTTCAAAATATAACTTCTCGTTATTGTAACTCTTTCGCGATTTTTCCAACTTGTTGAACTTGAAGAATGCTGGCGAGCTATCCTGGAGCCAAATTAGTAAAAGACAGCATTGAAGTTGAGAAAAGGAACGAAGAGTTCACCGTCATGCGCTCAAGTTGTCCAAAAAACCTAAAATTGGGTCATTTCGCGTTGTTGTTTTGCTGAGGACGGCAAAGAAATGTATCAAAATGTAAAACGCACGCTCAGAGCGATTGTTTTTTGTTTTTGTTTTTGTTGCTTTAAGCTCTCCATTGAGGGGAGGGTGGGAGGGGGTACATCACGTGAGTTAATGAGGGGGTCTGGGGCATTCTCCCTTAGAGGTTAAAGCTCTTTGGTTGATTAGGAAATTGTGACACTGATGCTTGACAGGGGGGCAGTAAATCAGATTCTTGTCGTGTGTTTGTGGTGATTGAAAGCGAAGTTCCGCCGATCGTATGTCAGAATTTGCTTGTAAACCAGCCTGTTTCGTTCACTACCTGTCTGCTCTTTATGGCTGCCATTAATTATTTTTTGCAGAAGGCTCGTGAAGTCTCGCCCATTTAGGAAGTGCACTTTGCTTAATAGCAGCTCGATTTTTCTTTGTCGAAGCCATAAATAAATAAATTTTATGCTTTATCGAACCGAAATGAATACATTGAATGTTCTCAAGTAGAAGAGTGAAGAGCGTGACAGATGACCAAATGTGACTGTCAAAATTATTGGGCGGTTCCCCCGGCCCCTCCCATGCTACGGCCCTGTTATAGATGTGCCGTATATTTGCATGACAATAACACCTTATGTATACAAATAATTAGGAATGGCCGGCTTTATCTTACTTTTTATTCAACGGTTTCACACAGGTACCACACACTAATTTATAAGGAGTTCTTTAACTAAGGCTTACATTTGTGGCTCCGATAAGCGCTTTCAACTGAAAAATTGTCCAGCAAAACCGTATAGTGCTTACTATTTTATTTTTTGAAGGTCAATGTTTATGACATATTTAGTTATAAAACCAACCACTTCATTAAGTACTTTGCCTTGCAGACAAAACTACTGTTCAGGAATCGAAATAACATAGATATAACGTATTTAATAAATTTAGATACTTTACCAAATAATTACGCCCTGTAGGGTATCAAATTTTGTGGTTTTTACAAAATTACTATTTCACTTCTTTACATTTTGTCCACTTCGCCTCCCTCTTCGATTAGCTTAAGCCAAATGCGGGTTGTGTGAAAAATTTCCTATCTCCTTTTTAGTTTACCTTAAGTTATCTCTTGTAAACTTTTTCATGTGCAATAAAGTCGTTGTTGTTGTTGTAAACTAAAGTCACTTACCCCATGAGGTACTGGTGTACCCTCCAAATATATACTGGCCGACCTTTATTATTGTCACACTGGGGCCCTTGTTATCACACAGGGAATGAAAGGTAGTTGCAGCCCAACCATCCACAGACGCACGCCAACAACGTTTCCAGGCAGATGAGCTGCTCTGCACTACAGGCTTTAGCCAGGTGTTTAAGGCAGTCAAGTATTTGTTACTTTTTCTCAGGATTGCTGAACTTGCCAAGCCAGCTTTAACAAAAACGAAGCAAAAATGTAACACAATAAAAATCGATGATGCAATTTAATTCTAACTCGATAATTCGCTAATCTGATAGAGTGAACTAACAATTCAGCGTCTCTTTCAAGTTTTGGACTGTTTGCGACTAACACCCCCCAAAAAACAAACAATCAAACAGAAAACAAAAACGCTTTCGAAGAGACATTTTTTTCTTAGACTAATCACAGCTCTCACCTGCATAATTATAGCAACCAAAGCCGTTCCCAATGTAACCCTGGTTACACGTGCAGTTGTATGATCCACGTGTGTTGGCGCAGGTAGCAAACTCATGGCAGTAGTTTAGCTCCCTGGAGCACTCGTTCAAATCTAAAAATAAAAATAAACACCTAATCGCTGTTTGTTCGTATTCTTTAATTGCAATGGTATTTTGTGGTTGTAACAGGATTAAGCTTACTTCAATTATCAGAACATACAGCCCCTTTCCATTCGTTTCGATGTTCAATCGAGTTCAGCAGGATGTAGACAGTCTTAGGCGTGTAATGGTCTTTCTGGTTCTTTCCTACATTACCAAGTACTAGTTATGACGCAAACGGTGTTGGGGCGCTCTCACCATCCTTCAAATGATTTTCACTCATATTCAGCCAGGTGACATTCATTGCACTTCACGTCTCTCCATTCACAGGTATGTTCCATTCCCATTCCCTCTGGTAATCAAGTGTAAAAGGGTACAGAAGGGTTTAGGTATTTGTATTCCTTATGGTTGCTTTTTAAAAGCTGTGGATTTCTAAGCGCTACCATGTGACGGTTGTAGGGCCCTCTATCCATTGCCCAACTTATTTTTACTTATATTAACCTCACCTTTCTTACAAGTATACTGATGGCAGTCACTACACTTCACGTCATTCCACTCATAGTTGTGTTCTACACCAACTGCGTGTACGCAGTCTTCTTCCCCAAAATTGTTTGGTTGGTTTGTGGCCCAAGCTGTAAAGTTTCCATCTCCCCGATCCGCCCAAGTGAAGTCACCCTCCGTGGAGATGTCATTCAAGCCCAGCCAGGCTTTTTCGCCATTATGGCGGTGCTGTATAAACACGTTTTCTTCATTGTTGCTGACGTCAATAAGGACCGCGTTTTCTTGACGGCATTTGTTCAGTGCGGTGGTCCAGTTTGTACACGTCTGACTTGTGTAGTAACAAAAGCCATTGAAGTAGTTCCATCCTGGATCACACACATCTGCAAATAGAAAATAAAACGATACTGAAAAGCAAAACAAACAAAGAAACAAACAGAAAACGAAGTCGAATCTTTAACGCTCGGACCGATAAATAATATTTGTGGCAGTTGATAATACCCAATAATAATTTATCGATCAACATTTGTGACTGAGGTTACATGCGAACATGCACTGATTTGACCTCAGCTGTTGACTGATTTCATAAAATGTAAGGAAGAAGGTGTCGAATTAGCCATTACACGTCACTTTCAGAAAACTATCTTCGCTTTACTGCTGTCGAGTTTTCGAGCAAATTACGTAATCAATTTAAGCCAATTGTTTCTAATGAGAACATCCCTTACTGAATATCGCAAGGAGTCCAGTTGCCTCCCTTTTCTTCCCAGGCAAGGATCCTCTATGGTTTTAATTGTTTTTATTATACTACAACTACTAGGAATCCAGAGTCTACTGACCTGTGAGGACCGCATAACTCACTGACAGCGGATCATATCTTGTCCCATACAATTCCTTGACACAGACTCTGAATCCAGAGGAATTCATATTCTGAAAACATAGAAAAATGTCCTAATGTTTATTGATCGCTTAACGTCTTCTTGTTGATATTACATGTCTTTATTGAAGGTTATTAGTAATTGAAGTCTCAGAACTGATCAATGTTCGAGCGTAAGTTCCAAACCTGGATTGCACGTCCTCAAAGCTATGTAATTCAGAGAGAAGCAGGATACATGCAGCTCAACGTTCTATTCAAACAAGAAGGCGCACTACGTATACAATGGGGGTCTAAGGTCTTCCAGCTATAAACCCTCTTTGATTTGTACTTCACTTTCGCACTTGGAGGTCCCGACTAAGATCAAAAACGCTGTCTTTCGTCTTCCATTTTTAATCAGTGTAAACAGTTGGGAATTAAAATAATGATCGCAAATATCCAAAGTTATAACCAGCAATTAATTTATGCGCTATTTTATTGGCTATTTTGGATCACTCGGTGCAAATCGGGGGACTGGTATCAGGCATTATACTCCGTCCCCGTCGATATTTGTTCTCCGATTTACCAAAACAAAACAAAAAACAAACAAACAAACAAACAACAACAACAACAAAACAAAGCCAGTCTTTTTAAAGTTTCTTCAATTTCAAATAGAAGAATCCAATGCCAGTTTAAGTAAAATAGACTCAACCAATCAGTGCAGTTGTTTGTGTAATTAGCAATCGCAATCGCCGTCAGATCCCTTTCTTTTTCAACATTTTCAACTTTCAACTTTGCATACGCGATATGAGTTTCATTAATCAGAGGATTATAAAATAAATAAACCCCTTTCTGGCTTGCTGTTATATCGATAGACAATATTGTCCTTGGCTGATAGATTTCCCCTCAAAATTTCAGTTGCTTCTGAACGGCTTTGCCTCTCGGCCAACTGATCACTTTTCGGACAATCTATGAGCCGCGCAAATTATCCTCTGATATACCAGCTGCCGAAAGGGGTTTATTGCTCGGGGCTTAGCCCGAGCTTAGAAATGCAGTTGGCGCACAAAACGACTTTGCTCATAATACGCATGCTCAGTGTTACGTCATCAACGGGACAGCGCCCAAACTTTCTTCAGTCGCCATTTTGAATTTTGAATGCAAGCAGCAACCAAAAGCTGACCATTTAATGCTTAGTTGATCAACCTTTATACACACGATCATAATTATTCTAACACAGAGGTAAGACATACCACGAATAGTCAAAGTCTAATGATGGTATTTGATAACATGCGCGCGAGCATTCGTCACAGAGGGGTTTTCTTTTTTAACCGCAAGTGCACGTTGTTGTAATTTGTTATTCGAGTTAACAAATCGAAATCAATGTTTTATGCGTCTCTCTTCTTATTGATCATAAATTGCGTCATAATATTGTCAAAGTGGCTGTGGAATAACGAGCCGCAGGCGATTTGTACCGCAGCAGACTTTGATCAATTTATAATAAATAAAGAGGACAGACGCATTAAAGCTAACGTCAATTTGTTTTTTATACTAACAAAAGCACCAAAATGTTCAAATACCGGATTTAAATGATAAGAAAAGACACCGTAAACAGACATAAACAGAATAGTAAATTAATTTTGTTCAAACTGACGCGAACATTGTCAATAGCTTTCCTCGCTTTCTGATTGGCTACTTACAACAGCTAAGAAATTAGATTGGCTAAAAGGCTGACAGTTTGGCGTCAGGCCGATGCTTGACATAAATTAAAATTTTTACTTGTTGCAGAAAGCTGAATCAAATTCAAAATGCGATGTGATCTGAGTTTTGTAAGAAATGTTTCTGTTTTGTCCGTGGCTCGGCACAAAAGCGTCGAAGACTTTCGTCTGGCTGTTCTTAAAAAAAAACTCAAGGAAGTTTTTTGTTTAGCTCACGCTCAAAGCAACATTCGGGAGATTAAATTAAATACAAGGTATGCCGATGTGTAATCATCACTAGCTACGAGAAGTTTTGTCTTTGCAAGTGAAAATTTTCTTGAAACACTGAAGAAGTCTAATAAATTTTTTTTGAAGGAAATTGGATTTTCAGTATTGTTATTTTGTGTCTTTTACCTGAAAATATTTTCACAAATGCACCTCTTGGAATAAACGTATGTTTCGACTAGAGCCTTTGGACTCATCATTTCAAACAATTTCTTGCACTGGTCGTCTCCGCTTAATCTGGAAACCTTGTTGTTGTTGTTGATTTTGTTTTCAGTTGCTTCATTTTCGGGAGCTTCTAGATAGGAGATAGGTTTATTATATGATAATTCCAGCTCTTTTTCCCATTCAGGGCTGGTGTCATCCCCGAAACTAAAGTTGGAAACAATTAAGTTCTGCGTGTCGTACTACTCTACTGATCTTACTACAAGTTTTCGCATAAATTAACATTTTTATCTGTCTGTACTCTAATTAGTGGCAAAAAATTGCCAATCAGCTCGCGAGAATTTTGACAGTTCTACTAAAATTTTTACTTTCTTTCACTCCCTGTTTCTCGTGGACTAAAACGATTTGTAAATTCGCTGCTTTCTGCAAGCTTCTCCCCATCTTAAGGCCCCGGGCAAACGGCTTCAACATTTGGATGAAGGGGGTTATTTTCTAAAGAAACTTGGTGCTGCGTCTGCGGGGGAGCAAAAACACAAAAATTTGGTTTATCAACGGAATTGATAACGTAAATTGACCGCGGTTGTTGTTTTTGTTGTTTATTTTTTCGAATCTTTGTACATTATCAGCTCCGTTGATAAGCCAAATTTTAAACATTTGGATGGTCTGTTATGTGCTATTTGATTTTTTGTTTGATTTTGTTGAACGGCAATGTGGAAACTGCTTGCTACCCCCTTTCAACCGTGTTGAAACATTGAATGGAAGTTGGATTGATGTCGAATGAGCTTAAATTAAAAGCGTTTTAGCTTTGCTTTAACATCCATTCCACATTTCTTTCGTTATCGTAAATGTTGACAGATGTTGAAGCCGTTTGCCACCCGCTTTCAACATTGTTACGTATGCGCCTGCGCATTAATCGGTCTCTTAAAGGGGTATCCATAAAAACAACTGATCGACTTAATACAGGCCCCTCGTGTTGCTTTGTTGAATCAAATGTTGATGTGTTTAAATCGTTTGCCACCCTCGGCGTTTAATGTCGTTCAACATCGTTTAACAGGGTACAACAAAATCGAACGGATGTTGAAGCATATGTTGAACCCTTTTGCCCTGGCCTTTAAGCAATGACGCAAGAAAAAACTTAGCCGCCCTTAATTGGAAGCTTCCTATTATACATAATCTGTAGGATTGAACACTAAATGTTACCTCGATCCAAGCGGTGATACCGTTGTGAGCTGGTGCGGAATTTCCGCTCGCTGTCGTGCTGTGATTGGCTGATATCACCACAGTAGGAGTTGAGTTGTAGTTTCTTGTAAATAAAACGAACTGGAAAAGAAAAACAAGTAGGCGTTTAAATTAAGATTTGACCTTTCGGGGCGCACTTTTATACCTTTAAAAATGTTTCATACCTAATCTCTTCCAAAATTCACACCTCTAATATGTTATCTTTGGCTCCGTTGTAAAGCTTAACAGTCGAACCTCTCCAATACGGATACCGAAGGGACAGCAAAGTGTCCGTATTAGAGACGTGTCTGAAAAGAGAGGTTCGATTGTATTTTCTTTATTTAAGTGCTATGCTGTACGGCTCTCTCGCGCACTTTTCAAGAGAAACTTCAATAATTCATTTTGTTTTTGTAGCCTGTTTCGATTCACTAAACACTTTTCACTTACCGCACAGTAAGCGTTGTTATTTTCATCTGTTGGTGGGTTTGTGTTGGGGAAATCAATGACACCATGCTCGGTAAAGAGTGGTTTGTGAAGTTTGGAGAACGCGAACCAGTTCTGGGAAGGTAAATGGCAACCGTGAATTACCACTCTCGAGTTAACAAATGAAAAACCAAAAGGAAAAGCTAAAACAACATCATCATCAAGAACAACAACATCAAACTATGCCAAACAATCAAGTGTATTTCAGTAATAGACAAGTAAGAGTTTCAGGGCGCATTCCAGTGTTTTACCCCTGAAAGCTCCGCATGCCATCCAAAATGCTTTGACGAAAAAAATAAATAAAAAAGTGCTAAACGTTCCAACTAATAATTTTAAGAAATCTTGCTTAATTACTGAAATAAGCTTTAGTCCCTAGGATGAGGGGAAAATCGTGACAAAATTAATACGAACATAACTGAAGTATCTGAATCGCAACCCTCCCTCATCATTTTCGACCATTGGCTAAAAACATCACACCGTTATTGTTGATCAGCTAAGTTCGGGAATCAGTTATGACCCAAATAGACAAATAGCACCATGAGTATTTTTAGGTCAGTAAAGTGTTATGCACCCACGGACGCGCCTTTTTTAATATTGCCATCTTGGGATCAAAGATCTTGGTACATACCACATAAATATCTTCATGCTTGCCGTCGAAGTTCTGCATTTCACGAAGACAGGCTTTAAAGGAATTCTGGGTTGTGTCTTCGTTCCAGAGAAGAGCTGCATCATACTCTTTACCAGTCCTTAGATGCTCTGCTGTCACAAGAACGACAGGTGCCTCAGAAAACCTGTCCTAAGATGTAAAAAAAAAAAAAAGAATTGGTGTCTTACGCTTAAGTTTAGCACCCAAATAAAGCGAGAACACTTGCAAGGTAATTGTATTTGTGGAGATGATTTCTGTCATATCTTCAACATTTCTCTAACTGAGTTTAGAAGCAGTGAAGCTATATATAATTATCTTAATAATATACACGAAAAAGTAAATCAATTCTGATTGGTTACAAAAAGCAGTGCAGTTTTGCTGTAACATAGTGCAAAAACATGTAACACCAGTGCAAAGTTGCAACAGTGCAATTACAAATGTATTTTGATTGGTTTAGAAACAATAGAAATTTGAATTAGCCAATCAAATTGTAGCTGCTTCTCTAGCAACAAATTCGCGGTAAGTTTGAGTCGCGTTGAAAGTTGTGAAAAAAAAAAAAACAATGGCCGGCGTTTTGAGCAGGTTTTCTTTCGCAGAGGAGCTGAAACTAGCTTTAAAAACGAGCAGGGTACGAAAAGCATTGCTTTATGGCTGTCTGTTTGGAGAAACTGATGTCTAGAGAAGGAAATTACCGACGGAATCGAAAATTATGAGCCGTTGAACTTATATATAACTTTGCTCAAGTCATTTTACGCTGAAAAACCAAAAATAAACAAGACGAAGATTATGAGCCACAAATACTGAAGGTAATGATTTTACAGGAAACACGTTCTAAAGCCTCCGGGGGTATTCTAAAATGGCCCAATTCCGGCAAAAAGGTTTACTTTTCCTTGTATTTGTGCCAACTTTGCCTTATTCAACAATCGAACATAAATCTTTTGCATATAAGAAAGAAATTTTTCCACATAAAAACTTACTTTTGCAGTATTTCTCAAATGGAGAACATATTTTGCCGGCCATTCAAGTGATATTGCAATATTTTGATACGAAATGACTTTTGACGGATTTTGCTGCTCTTCATTCAATTTTGATCAACAGATAATCGAATTTCGAAGTTGTGACGGTGGAAATTTCCAAGGTCATTTTCGCAGAACTGCAAAGTGACCATTGAAATTTCCAACGTCATTTGAGCAGAACTACAAAGTGACCGTGGAAATTTCCAACGTCATTTTTACAGAACTACTAAGTGACCGTGGAAATTTCCAACGTCACTTTTACAGAACTACGAAGTGACCATGGAAATTTCTAACGTCATTTTTTACAGAATTACAAAGTGACCACGGAAAATTCAAACGCCCTAAAGATATGGACAAGAACAAATAGCCATTCAAATTTCCAAGTCCTCTTTGCAGAATGTTCCCAGCGGCACTCCTTAAACAAAGTAAATAGAAAATATTTATGCAAGATAATCGATAAGCCATCCAAAGAAATACCTCTCATAAAAAAAATAATAATAATGCCACCCCCACCCCATCGCCCCCCCCCCCTTTCCAGGCACAGATTATATTATGATAACAATCTAAAATTTCAAAGCCAAGTGAGGAAAACATATTTTTAATGTCCACTTCATTACATCTTAATTTCTTTACCGTTATTTAACTAATTTTCGCTTTGAAAAGTCTGAGGCGGTGGAAATGACAAAAAAAAAAAAAAAAACACCGACTGAACATGAATTTCAAGATGCAATCCTTAGGGCTGTCTTACACATTCTTTTAAACAAATTAGTTTTTGACGGCGCGTATGACATCTAACGTTTCTACGACTTCATTTAGTTTCTTTCCGCGGTCAATCTTCTTCTTATTTCTCGAATCCTTTCTTGGTTTCTATCAACCACAATGCAATTACAACTGGGAGCAAATTCAATACCGGCCGTTGCAGCTGACCCTGAAAGACCATAAAAGAGGTAATGTAATTAATTATATTTATTGTCATATTTCTGTTTTCACATTTATGCTCATTTCTTCTATTTCAGTAGCCCGAGTGAAATCTTAAAGTAATGCGTTTTTTCATTGCAGTTGTATCCGAGTTTAAAATGGCTAATATAGTTTACACGAGAGAAACCCAATAAAGACTGACTCTTATACTATTCAAAACTAAACTGATCCATGTAAGATTTCGCCTCAAGAAGTTGTGTGATGTGGCACGCCTCTGTCAACCAAAAAAGTACGATCAAGATGTTAACACTGTCACGATGGTACCTACTTGATGATGTGTAGAAGTAGATTTAACTCTTCATGAGCGTAATCTTTCTTAATCGGTGCTCAAATTATCGGTTTTCAGAGCTCTTGCTTATGGCTTTATAAAAAGCACGAAAACAAACATATAATCATGGCTCAAGTTGAGTTCTTGATCGTACGCGAGTAAGGGGAAATGCTACTTGATTGATATGCATATTGCTAGAATAACATTATACCTGTGCCATTACAAAGGTCGAGTATCCAGCTATCCGGGCGTCCATAAATGGATATGAGCCTCTTGTACAGGGCCAATGGCTTTTCCCTACTGAACTTGGCCCCTCTACTGAGGACCTTTTGCACCTCCTGCGAGGTGAAGATAAATGCGTTGCTGCTACGTCGCTCGACTCTTTTTTCTCCACTGTGGCACACCACGAACGGGATCATTTCCTTTGTCATTCCGCTGGTATCTATTATAGAAGAGACACACTTCAGTGGGGTAATGTGATATATATCAAATATTGTTTGTGTTTCAGCTTTACTCTAAATTCTGTCGACATTGTCAGCCTTTTAGGGTTCTTTTGAACGAAAAGAGGGTTCTTTGATCACGAAAGATCTTGGGTTTTTCTATTCTGTGATCCTATATACGATAGTGTATATATGATGATTACAACGAATGGCGGAGATGGTGATGATGATGATGATGATTGTGATAGCAATGACTATTACTGAGATAGTAAAGCTCAAAACAAATTGAAAATTAGGCCTGTTAGTTTCAACGAATACTAATTACCTTGTCCCCTCGTAGCTTTTTCCGGGTAATGGCTGTAACCCAGTTCCACTGTCATCCCAGTGTTCTTTGCCACCTTTGGAACTAGTTGAAGAAACTCGATAACTCTGTTCCTCCATGGGAATACCACCACGTTAAAGCTGTCTACACTGTTCCTAGTGTTGACAGACCTCATATTCCGGAAAAACTTTTCCGTTTCCTCCTCATCCCAGTCCTTAAATAATTGTTAAAAATAAATAAACATCAATTTATGGTCGAAACAAACTTTAACATAAACAAGTAAACAAACAAATAAAAGCCCAAGACATAAACAAGTTATTAACAAACAACAGGTTATCTAAATTCTATTAGCCTGTCCCAGGCGTTTAGATAGTAAACGGAACGCGATAGTACCGGCAGAGCGAGGCGAAAATAAAGCGGCGAAAATTGGAGGGGGGCTTGAGACGGGAGCCTCTCTCCATCTTTCGCCGCTTTGTTTTCTCCCCGCTCTGCCGGTACTATCCCGCCTTGTTTACTATCTGAACGCCTGGAACAGGCTAAAATTCTATAACCCCGTGGAAAGCATCAGTTGTAAGGCAGTTTATAAATGCTAGGCTTATCTTCATGTCCAACAATTAAATAGACTTGTTGAGCAGTGAGCGACAAGAACGATGTGAGCTTGATGAGAAAGGACCGAAATTGAAATTACCCATTGCCCTTTAGCCCTTTTTTTTTCCGATCACTTCTAGCCTGTAACTATCCAGATCTTTCTCGTCAAACCTGGACACGTCCCGCAGTCCTTTCGCAATGACAAAAATTGGTTTTCCACAAGATAGTGGACTCCTTTGACGATTGAACGTGTAACTCGTCCAAGGTGCGAAGTGTGTATTCGGACCTTGGAGGAGCAAGAGAAGTGGCCAAAACCTTGTGTAACCCTAGGGAACAAGAAAAGGTGACAATCAAAAGATAACTTTTAGCGGTCAGCCACCAATCGTTATCTTAACAAACCAGCCCAGCCCTTTCAAAATCTTTTTTTTTCTTTAATCGGGGGCAGTAGTCGCAATCAGGATAAAGCAGGTAAGATTTTATCTAGCGGTGGTTTTGCTCAGTCGCGGGCCAACTGAACTGTCAGTGACATCGATATCTGGTCGTCCCGAAACTGACCACAGATTAGCGTCGGCACGGCATCAGTTTATCACTTTAGTGGATGTTTTTCGCGTTTCACTCAATTCTCGTCTTTGAAATTACCGCCTTATTGACTGGTTGGCTTTTCAATATCCAAAGAACCCGCAAGTGTTGTAAGCGTCACTGTTTCTTTCATTCCTCGCTATACACCGTTATGCTTATGTTTTTTGTTCGTGGAAGAATGTATCCCAAATTTTACTATCTTAAATAAATAAGGTAGTCACGGAGAGAGGTTCCCTTTTTTTCACAACGACATCGGGCAGAATGCGTAGACATCGTTAATTATTCATAATCACCGAAGCGGCAAATTTGAAGCATTAGAGAAGATGGGCTCAAATCGACAGAGTCGGCAGCGAAAACTTGCTCGGCGTGTGACATAGCATACTGATCGCTAACGAGCACTTTGGCCTACGGCTTTTTGAAGAGAATGGAAAACGAAGACGCTTTATCGATCGCGCGAGTGGAAGGTCTATCCATTCGCAGTTGAAAATCAACACAAATGTTATGGAAGCCGATTTCGAAATAAATTTTCTTAAAACTGGAACATGGTTCCAAAAAGTGACCAATGGCAAATAAAAGATGGAACTCTTGTCTCTTAAAAGCCGTTTTAACTTCGAAAATTGGTGGACGAGAACCACTATCCATTTTAGTTTCAAAATAACCATTTCAATTTCGTTCGAAATCCTTGCTCCAGCCAGCCTTTGTTTTCATTACTCATGATCACTCGTTTGCATAACAATGGTTGTTTTAACATTTCTTAGTCTTGAAATGATTTTTATACGTTTTCTCTGGCTATGTTCTTATGCTCTTTTTAAAAATCTCAATTCTTACAATGAAGGTCGAGGGAATGTTGTTAAGTGTTTAAGAAACGAACCCCGGTACACCAATGCAAAATGTACTGGCTAGGACCAGTTTCCGATAAACACATAAATTTTGCTGACCCTTCGACCCATCACTGTAATTTAAAAACAGATATCAACGGCGAAATCAATTTAACCCTTTACGATAGATCGCGACTTACGAATAAAATAAAGTATATCATGAATAACTTCTTTCAATTACCGGGAACAGCATATTTGTTAATGTCCTCCAAAAACTTTACGTCGAGAGCATTGTCTTCCTCAGCTTGATCGGAGTTTTCATTTGCCATCCTTGGAACTTTTTTTGGGACAGGCGGACTCTCTGTGGAAGCTGTAGCTCCTCGCCTTTTCGTTTTTTTCTGCACCGAAGTCACCGTAGTAGACGTCTCTTCACTACCAGCCTTTGTTGGATTTGCCGGTTCCTCCCCACAAGTGGTCTCTGTTCTCTCTGCCGAAATTGTCTCTCTGTCTTGATTCCCCGTCAAATCAAGAAAGCACTCAGTGAAACGTTTCGCTGAGTAACAGAATCTTTTAAAAAGCTTTGAGAAATCATTCGCGGTGTAATCGAACAAGGTTACCACTAAGCCAGCAGCACCAAGGGAACACTCGATCTAGGAATGAATACATAAAGTTAAGCAATTATAAAACTATCAATATTTTTCGGTCGCAAGAATCACCCATATGCGTTCGAATTTTAAAATCATTAAAAGCTGCCTACCTTCAACTTTTCATCTTTTGTGTCACTTTTTGCGGGGGAGATATTCAATACTTGTCCAAGATTCTTCCCATCTCTTTATAGGCCGGTCGTTGCTGTAAACAAAAATCTCGTTGGCTCCGTTGTCCACAAAATACCACTTTGTCTCATTAGAACGTAAGCGCTTACTTGCAGCCATATTTCTACTATCCTGCTCTTAAGTCACTAGAGGAGAAATCAAGACGGGATTGGTGCATCAGCGGCTCCAAGCTCTTTGCAAAGAATGCATTCTCAATGGCTTGTTTGCTCATTTATATTATTAACGCGTCCCAAATCGACAATTCATAATTGGTTCGTTTTAAGGTTGGTCCCATAAGGCTTCCTTTTGGGTTAACCACCTGTGAACCCTTCCGGACAATTATGGAAAAATAAAAAAGGAAAACAATAGAAAAGGAAATGAATAATTTGTGCCTGTTGGTTCAAGCCTCATAAACAGGAAAGCGGCAGTCTTTGGCGGTTTTTTCTTCTTCTTCTTCTTCTTTTTTTACCGAAAGAAAGACGGTAAAGCAAAAACTTCGTAACTGAGAGACTTGAACATTTCAGGATATTGAACTTGCCATGTTAACTTCCAGCCTAATTTTGAACCCTTTTGGAGAATGGTCTATGGATACGTTGGAGACGTGACTTTTACACCCTTTATTTTCCTGCAATGATCAGCATGCGTTTTTTCACACCAGCGTAATTGAAAGTCGCATAAGTGCGGTGGTGTCAATTTTCGCACGACCCAGCCTATGTGTTCCGCAGTAATCTCGTTAGGCTCTTTGTTTTCTCACAAACTCACCGACAATCAACAGGGCCAATAAAACCGTAAATATATGTGACGTGGTGACATTATTTCCATGATCAAGGCGTGTTTGGTAACTTGTTACTCAGTTGAAGAAAGAATACACCTCCTTAACTTCAGTTTTTGTTTGACGAGTGAATCTCGACTCTGCCAGACAAATGGAAGCAAAACGAAAAAAAATCAGTTATGTTTCAGAGATAGGAATCCAAAAAAGGTTGTGAACATCGGTACCGAGCAGTCCTGCCACCATCGATCTTTTTGAGTATGATTTGAGGGAAGAAGATGACGAGGATGTTGAGGAGAGGATTACAACTAAAACCGGAGCAAGTTTTACCGTTAGTCCAGCGACGAGTGACCTTTTTGAAATAATTAGCCAACACGGCGAACTTAGTCCAAATACTAGCGACCTTTTTGAGGAACCGCATCATTCAGACTGCATTGATGAGATGAAGAGTTCATCTTATATGATCACGTCATACAGTGGTTGTGAGCGGCATTTGGCGAGTGAAGATGACGACATTGGATGTGCTCTACTTGAAGACTCGGACGAAGAGCAAGGTCTATCATCTACTGGTAAGTTGCATTTATTTATTAATAATTTTTTTTTTCCAAGAATGTAAAGCGTGTGCCAGTGAGACTGCTCGAGTTGCATACGCTCTTACAAATGTGGCAACGACAATTCAGTGAGCAATTATAATCAGAATAAAAGTTCTTCTTGATTGTGCTTGTAAGACAGAAATTTGGCCGGAAAGCTATCATTGTATATCTGTCCTCTATCCCGAGTCAAGGGCTTTAGATTTTCGGCCTCACATGGGCTTTATTTCCCCTTATTAAGATAACGCGCGCGAAGATACCTTAACATAAAATAAGATATCTGAAATTGTTTTGGTCTTTTACTAAGGACGGGCGTGGGGAAAACTCAGACCCCCGATAATTCATTTTGCCCACGTTTATTTGATTTTGAAAATTTGTATAGTTATGAGGGGGTCTGAGTTTTCCAGATTTGGGGGGGGGGGGGGGGGGGTCTGAGTTTTCTTGGTCTTGTGCTCCGGAGCCGATTATAATAACATGGGGCGACAAAGGTGAAGTGTTAGTTATCTGCGATAAATAGAGGGTGTAACATTTCAGCGCACTGAACGGCGATAATTCATTTTGCGCAGGTTTATTTGACTTTGAAAATTTGTATAGTTTTGAGGGGGTCTGAGTTTTCCAGATTGGGGGGGTCTGAGTTTTCTAGGTCTTGTGCTCCGGAGCCGATTATAATAACATGAGACGACAAAGGTGAAGTGTTTGTTATCTGCGATAAATAGAGGGTGTAACATTTCAGCCCACTGAACGGCGATAATTCATTTTGCGCAGGTTTATTTGACTTTGAAAATTTGTATAGTTTTGAGGGGGTCTGAGTTTTCCAGATTGGGGGGGGGGGGGGGTCTGAGTTTTCTAGCTCTTGTGCTCCGGAGCCGATTATAATAACATGGGACGACAAAGGTGAAGTGTTTGTTATCTGCGATAAATAGAGGGTGTAACATTTCGGCGCACTGAACGGCGATAATTCATTTTGCCCACGTTTATTTGACTTTGAAAATTTGTATAGTTTTGAGGGGGTCTGAGTTTTCCAGATTGGGGGGGTCTGAGTTTTCTAGGTCTGAGGTCTGAGGTCTGAGTTTTCTAGGTCTGAGTTTTCTAGACACCCGACGGGCGTGCCCTGAAAGTGATCTACAGATTTTCGGCGAAGTTACAAATGAAATTACAGAAATACTGTCACCATTTGGTAATTGTTAGCAAAACTTTTGGTAGCATGTCTGGGTATACGTTTCATTGGTGATATTCGATGTGGGGTCGATGGCAAGAGTTAGTAGCTCGGCATTTGTGAGACTAGTGTTTTCAATCCGCATGCATGATACTCACATTTGCGCGAGTTGTCTCTCCGTTTACACGAGACTAATAATCATTACATTTCTGAGGACATGTTCAGTGATAAACTCACTGAGAATTAGATCTCAACGTGGGAGAATGAAACTGCGCCAAGGTTAGGAAACAAACTACGCGTTCATTGAGTTTTTTATTTAACTTTTGCAAACATAGACAATGTGAGAATTTGAACGAACTGGTTCAGCTTTAATACAACAGAACCCCGGATGTGTAACAAATACCTGACACCGCAAACGGATGTGTACAACGCGGCGACCTAAATTTGTTTTCCCTATTAAACTTTACAGATATTTTCCTGAAGGTGGTTTACCAGAGATTTCCTGACAGTGAAGGGAAAACGTCATAGTGTAGACAAGGCATGCTTATCTTGGGCGACCAAGAGACAATTTGACGTGCCTAGAGCACTAAAATACTGTATCGTATTCCTCTATAACGAGCTCCTAATCGAAATAATTTTCCGGCAAAAAGAAGAGGCAGGATTGAAACACTCTGTGGCAATTCCGATTATTTTTTTCGGAATTTTTCGCATTTGATAACTTCAAACCATTGTATCGAGAGGGAGAAAAAAGAAAGGAAACAAGTTCTGACAGTTCCATCGTCGCGTGGGGCACTAATTCTTGCTTAGACAATCAGGAAGGAAAATAACATTAGAGTCTTTGAAAAAGCCAAAATGTTTGGCATTCAAATTGTTTTAATTGAGCAAATGAAATTCGACATCTTATCAACATTAGAAAAGACTTCATCTTCAAAGTCGACTACCGTTCATTTTGAAAGAGTCCAACCAGAAGTTAAAGTACGAAAGTTAAGAGAGCCATTCTTAAAAGTTGTTGATCAGAGTGAACGTTTCAGACCATTAGTGTTAGAAATGAAAGAATGGCCAGATGCTCTCACTATGTTTTCGCGGGGAGAAAGTACCTTGTGTACCGCAAAAAATCTACCTTTGACCATAAAACAACCCAATTTGCCCATAAAATGCCCAATCGAGTGGGGAAAACGAGAAAAACACGAATTTTAGCATTTTTGATTAAACAAGAACTGTCAGATATAGGCTCGATTTCTGCCGCTGACTCGAGTCCGGGTCTCTTTCGGGGAGGAAAGCCCGGACCCGAGTGAGCGGCGGAAATCGAGTCTATGTCAGATGCGTTGATACAAGGGCTATGGGCAGACGACGTTTTGTCGTTGAAATAAAGGTACTGTAAGCAACAATGATGTGAAATATAAATTAACATCGACGTGAATTAAGATACATTAAATGACAGCGATATTCAAAAAAAATCGCGTTAATAAAGTTTATCGTTAATTTCCTCCAATAATTCGCTTTACTCCTGAAAAATATTAGTGATCGACTCGTGCAGAAGTCATAACCATGGATCTTTATTTAGAAAGTAAACGCGCATTTTAACGTCAAAAGTAGGATTTTCGAGAAGCTCTTTTTCAAGCTGTGACGAAAAAGTGTTACCCCTACGGTCACCCACCCAGGAGTAAGCAATCTGTTTAAATACTTGAGGAATTGATCCAGTTTAATTATAATACCGTTTTCGGTATATTCCTTTTCTCTGTAGGTATACGCTGGTCCGTATAAAAATCCACGAGTTATAGCTACTCAAGTAAACAAAGTATCACACCATTTAGAGGCTCTTAAAGAAAACGTATTTGTTGCCGTTAATATCAAAGACTACAAGAAAGTCCCGGTGCTGGGTAAAGCAAGGAGTGTGGAGGAGACTAGCTTTGTTATAGAATACTGGAAGGAGACTTGGCGAACAGAGTGGAAACCATGGAGATTGCAAAATGGAGAAGTATGGACAGACACGTTGCCGAAAACGTGTATCGTGTTGGTGGATTTCGTGTTAGATGAAAGGAACAAACTTCCTCATGAGACTTACAAATATTTAAAAGAAACTTACCACAACCTTTGAAAAGGCCCGCTGATGAAAGATTGAGAAGGATGATGTACTGTAGACAAAATTATGAACTTTTCTGGTCGTGAGTTGATCATGAAAATGCAAATATTTGTCAAAAGCAGTAAACAAGTGCCTATATACTGGTTATCAACTTGATTGAATGATAGAACTCCCATGTCTTTGGAAATTTTGAGCGCGTTAAAGATAATTAATGACCATTCTGGGTATGTCAAAACTATGAACTTTTTATGACAATTTGAATGTACCTCAAATCTGACGTTGGAAATTTCCAAGGCCATTTTATTCTTGTCCCAAATGTGACGTTGGAAACTTCCATGGCCATTTTGAATACTTGTCTAAAATAAATGACGTTGGAAATTTCCAAGGTCATTTTATTATTATCTAAAATATGACGTTGGAAATTTCAATGGCTATTTTGTGAATATGGAACTGATATAACTTCTTACATAAACAGCATATTTTTACCAGGAATATCGTAAATGTTCGTCGACTTGGAATTTTTTTCAAGATTTCTTGAAGTTAGTGACATTAAATTTTGATTCTGGAGAAAAAATTGGACAATTCCGAATTTCTTGCAAATACCTTTTTGCAAAAAATATATAGCTTTATATAAAAAATTCAATGTTAACGCAACTCTACAGAAAACCGGTAATTTTGACATCAACTCTTGTTGTTTTTGTAATGGAGGTTTTGATGAAAAGTGGGCAATAAAAGGGCACATAGTGTTATTCTCTGAATGTCATACTATGGACTCGTCAAACTTTAGACAACAGACCCCAATTTGTGCAAAAATATTCAAATAATCTGTCACGTTTCCCCGGAACCTATCCAATTTTTGCAAAAAATAAAGTTTTAGAATACCCCCGGAGGCTTTAGAACGTGTTAGGACTAGATAGACACTTGAAAAACAAGGTGGCCTTATAGCTATAGCCTACAACTTAGCAGCCGGTTTTCGCGGCTTAAAAACCTTAAAAAGATTCAGAAAACTGTTGTTTTGACTTACGCGTGATGAATAAATTATTTTGCACCTACGTTGCCGGCTTATGCAACACAATTTTTTCTTGTATATTATTAATATGTAATCACATGATTTTTTTCTTGCAATTTGGAATAAATAAGCACTGGTAAATTTTTTCAAAGACCACAAATTTTGTTACTCTTTGAAAAAAATTAGTCGTGCTTATTTACTTCAAACTGCACTCGTATTCATGTTATTACCTATACAAACCGTTATTACGGCTACTTCTGAGGCCGTTTAAAACAAATCCATTGATGGTAATTATCTTTATGATATAGAGAAATCTTTTAACAATAAACTCTCAAATCTCACCCTTGGAAAAGTCACGTCTGCGCAGTTTGTCCCAGACCACCACTTGGGCAGCTGAACAGTTCCCGTTAGTCCTTCGGATGGTGCTCCTTGATAAGCCATCCAGTCAATGGTAGCAAATGGATTAAAGTTCTCTTGCTTTCTTCCAGTTTGCATGACACAGACTGAAAAATTTTTTGTGGTGACTTTTTCGGTCCACGAGGTTACTGCATCGTGAACTGTCAAGGAATCATTCAGCGTCATATGATTAACAGTCACCTGTACGTATACCCGTTTGTCCGGATAAAACCGGTATGGCGGAAAATCTACCGTCTTACAAGCAGAATCCGTCCATTTCGGAACTTGAATAAGTTGTAGTCGTCCTCGAGCGACAGGGAAACCTGTTGAATAATATTTTAAGACATGATAAAGATTCGCCTTGTTAGGTAATGTTCTGGGGGGTTCTGAGGGGAAAGGGGCAAGGGAGGGAGTGAGGGGGTAGAGTGAATCCATTGTTTTCAATTTGAAGCTTATGACTCATCACTGCCAGATTGCGTCATATAGTAGCAGATCAGGGCCTCCATTGGCTTGCTCAGGTTAGCTTGGGTTTGCAATCGAAGCGAAAGAGAGGTAAGACTAATACAAGCAATGATCGACTCGTTTATTTACTAGTCGATCGTTAGTGAACAAACATTGTTAGATATATTGTCCCTCTGTAGACACTGAATTGAATTAGGGAAACTAGCGGAAGCGCTAGTTTAGGACTATGGAAGTACACCCGAAACGTCCGCGTATTAAAGAATGAATAAGTGAATGATAACCGCAGAACCTGGTTATATTCATTCTCGCATATTTTATCGTTCACGGGTATATTACGAACCAATAAAATGACCAGCTCCGAGTTGGCTTGTTATTTAGCTCAGTTGGTAGAGCACGGTACTGGGATCGCAGAGGTCATGGGAATGAACATATTCATTATTTGACTGTGTGACCACGTGATGCAGTTCCAGTTAAAGCCCACATTTCACCATTGCGCACCATAGAGTCTCCAGTAGCTCAGTGGTTAGGGCTTCCATCTAGAACACGGAGGGTCGTGGATTCAAATCCCATCTGGATTTCTTTTCCGAGTTTCCATTTGATGTTTTATGTTTTTTATTATTACTCAACTCCACCAAGGCAAACACATAGATGACATTTCACAAACTCCCAATCCGCCTAGAATACCAATTTTCTACACTCTCACAAAAATCCACAAACCAAAACCGGTCGGCAGACCTATAATTTCAGGCTGCGAAGGACCGACTGAGAGACTATCGTCCTTTGTGGATAATTTGCTTCAACCCATTGCTAGACAACTGAAATCGTATCTAAAAGATACAACAGATTTCATTAACTTTATAGAAGAAACGAAAGTTTCACATGATACAATCTTGGTATCAATGGATGTTACAAGCTTGTACACAAACATTCCACAAGAGGAGGGAATCACTACCGTATGCAGAGCATACGAGAAATTTTACAAAAACAACCCTCCCGTCCCATCACAATACCTCAGATAAATGCTCAGCCTTATACTAAAGGAAAATTCGTTCCAATTCAACGGAGAATATTATCTCCAAATCCACGGAACGGCGATGGGAACGAAAATGGCGGTCGCTTTCGCCAACATTTTCATGGCTGAGATCGAAACACACATGCTTAATCAAAGCAAAATTAAGCCGACAGTGTGGAAACGTTACATCGATGACGTTTTCTCCCTATGGGACGTACAAAAACGCGACATTGATCCATTTATACAACAAGCTAACGCATTCCATTCAACAATAAAATTTACAGCTGAAATTTCAGAGAAAGAAATCACATTCCTTGACACAACAGTGTACAAAGGAGAAAGGTTCTCTAAAGAATCTATCCTAGACATCAAAACCCATTACAAGCCGACTGAGACCTTTCAATATACACACTATACCTCCTGTCACCCACCAGGTGTAAAAAGAGGTTTCATAAAAGGAGAAGCTATAAGACTCCTACGTACAAACTCCTCGGAACAAAATTTCCAAGAGGCTATCACTAACTTCAGTACGCGACTCCAGGTTCGCGGTTATCCAAAACAGTTAGTGGAGAGAACACTATCCGAGGTCACCTTTGCCGGAAGACGGTCGTCTTTGCAAAAACAAAAGAAAAAGACTGACGAGAGAATAATGCCTTTTGTCACAACATTTCACCCAGGAGTGAAAAACCTGCAACAACTACTGATGCAAAAATGGAGTCTAATTCAAAACCAGCCATTGCTAAAAACTATTTACAAAACGCCGCCTATTATATCATACAAAAGAGGCAAATCGCTAAAAGACATGCTCGTAAGAGCGAAACTGTGATGGCAAATACAAAACGCATCGCAACCGCAAAACCACATAGGGGAGTTTGTGTAGGCCTGTCAAGAACCTTTCAATCTATGTAGACACTGAATTGAATTAGGGAAACTAGCGGGAGCGCTAGTTTAGGACTATGGAAGTACACCCGAAACGTCCGCGTATTAAAGAATGAATAAGTAAATGATAACCGCAGAACCTGGTTATATTCATTCTCGCATATTTTATCGTTCACGGGTATATTACGAACCAATAAAATGACCAGCTCCGAGTTGGCTTGTTATTTAGCTCAGTTGGTAGAGCACGGCACTGGGATCGCAGAGGTCATGGGAATGAACATATTCATAATTTGACTGTGTGACCACGTGATGCAGTTCCAGTTAAAGCCCACATTTCACCATTGCGCACCATAGAGTCTCCAGTAGCTCAGTGGTTAGAGCTTCCGTCTAGAACACGGAGGGTCGTGGATTCAAATCCCATCTGGATTTCTTTTCCGAGTTTCCATTTGATGTTTTATGTTTTTCCACGATATTGAAAATTTTCTCAGGGCCAATATAATAAAGTATTTCTGTTTGGTTGCATAAGAAACAATATATATATATATATATATATATATATATATATATATATATATATATATATATATATATATATATATATATTTTTTTTTTTTTTTTGTTTTTTGTTTTTTGTTTTTGGTTTTTTTGTTTTGTTTTTGTTTTTGTTTTTGTTTTTGTTTTTTTTGTTTTTTTTTGTTTTTTTTTGTTTTTGTTTTTGTTTTTTGTTTTTGTTTTTTGTTTTTTTTTTTTTATTAGTTTATTGTTGGTTGTAAAATAGACCATCCACCTTTCATAAGTGTTGTTTTCATACCTTCACAGCTTCCAGGATGGTAGACGGGGTTATTTTCTAATTCCCGACAGTAGCTTAACTCATGCCAACATTTGTTAATGTACGTCGTTCCATTAGCAGTACATACGGGATCCTGGTAGGAGGGACATTGTTCGAAACATTCACAGCGTGCGTCATGTGCACTATATGTCTTGCAGACTCCATACCGTGGGCAATGCACGTTAAGGCAAGGGTTGAGATCTGTAGCATAAAAATAAAAAATTCCGTTTTACTTTCCTTGTTTCTTTATTTCTTTCTTTAATGACTAACATAACTGGGACACTTAAGTGCTTAAAATATTTTATGAGCGAATGTTTACATAAAGGTAAAGGGATTAAATTGTGGAAGCTTACTTTCAAGTACTTTTGTGTTTTGCTCTGTGCAGCTCAAATAGTTTGCTGGTAGAGTTCTTGTAAATATCCATTTCCCCTATAAATGTGCTGTAGGAAATATTTCCGTGAATCCAAGTATTTTTGATAAAGGAAACCAACCTCCAATTACAACATAACTGACTGTCAAAGGGTCGTGACCGCTTCTTGATCCCATTAAGTCCCTCACGCAAATCTTCATATTCTTGAGACCAACCTCCTATAAAGAAAATGACAACGACTTTTTACACAGTGACGACTACATCGAATTTCGTGGACAAACAACGGTGGTTGCTATCCTTAGTAATCCATTTTTATTTGATAAACACATTTTTCTTGAAATTAATGTATTTATGTAAGACTGTTTACGTCGCATGCATTGAGCAGGAGTATGATAGAGCACAAATGATCAAATGAAAACAAGAGAGCGCACATAACCACAGTAGATGAAATAAAAAAAAACATGAATAAGAAAAATCTTTTATGAAGTTGTAATACAGTACTGCATTTTAGTTTTCGTTTTTTTTCATTTGCAGCTCAGTCAAAGGAGAAAACTGGAGCGTATGCTACTAATCTCCTACCTCAACCCAGGCTGAGATTATGTTGTTCTCAGGAGGAACGAAGCTTTTCAGTTGTCGGTCATATTGGTGATGAACAGAAACAAGAATAACAGGTGGCGCGTAGAACGTGGTGTTAAAGGGTACTTGCTGTAAACAAGTAATAAAACATAAAAAGGTAAATCAATCAATCGAAATGAATCGATCAACCAACCAATCAACCAACCAACCAACCAACCAATTAATCAATCAATCAATCAATCAATGAGTCAGGATAGAATAAAGTCACTTGATAGTCTCTATATCAACTTGTTTTGTCATTATTTAACCTAAAAAAAAAACGGTAAAAAATACAATTCTTCTCTGAATATTGTAATCCAGGTGTGAAATCTGATGACACTCGTTAAAAGGTGATATCACAGCGCTAGTCGCCTGGGAGTTATATTTCACGAGACTTAAAAGATCACTTGACAAGCGGGGATTTAGTTTCCATCAAAAAAGTATTTTAATCTGTTTAAAGAGAGGAAAATGAAAACAATTATGAGTCTGCAAAGCATAAGAAAGAATAACGATCGTACAAAGCGAATTGACTGATGTGTTACAGACCTGACAGAATCCGTAGTTGTCGCTAGGCGAGGGATTTCCATTGTTGGGAAAAAATGCTTCCTCCGCTATCGTGACATTGAAACCCGAACCATTGCCTTGAAAAGCGAACCATTCCTTAGGGAGACAAAACGACTCAAAATCAAATAACTTGCAAAAGAAAAATTAGTCACTGTAGAGGGAATTTTGTTCGCAAAATGGGTATTCTGAAGACAAGGGTCAAAGTTGGTTGACACTGCCGGACTAAGATGATGGCCAATGTGGCGAGGAATACTTAGGTTTTAAAACGAGATGGTGTGTGTTGTTCAACAACAACAATTTTTAATTGTACTCTTCTTGCCTTACTCTACAATTTACAACAGGAAGTCTCTAGGGTGCAGAGGGTATAAAATTCGTATCACAAACCGTTAACTAAATGCTTCACAGCCTGCGGTGCTCTCGAAAGCGTTCGGTCAACCTGCGTCCAGTCTCCCCAATGTACACTGTCGATGGACATTTCTTGCACGACAGAAATGTCAGAAATTAACGACAGGCAATAAACCACGTGTTCCGTGATACAGGAGAAATTTCCCGTTATGTAAACAAGCGGACCACTTTCGAGAGCACCGCAGAGATGTCATCAACGGGAGGAATGACCTTCCGGTACCTGCCCACTTCAACCAAACAAATCATACACTGGAGGACATGAAGGTTGCTGTATTGAAGGCAGGGCTAATCAACCAAGAATACTGTAAGAAGCAGGAGATGAGGTTGATATTCAAATATAGGACTGTGGGTCCAACCATGACTTTAGCTTCATGTGAATCACTCTCTTACTCGCGCGCCGACGCGCTATTTCATGTGGCACGCGCGCGAGTGTTGCAATCAGACACGTGAGATAATTTTAATGAATCTTTTAGCGGTATTTAGTCTCGCACCCTGAAGAAGGTAGTCTTCTTCGCAGCCGTTCTTTGTCTCGTCACGCAACGCTCCTCGCCACTAGGAGCGTTGCGTGACGAGACAAAGAACGGCGTTTGGTTTTACAATTTTCGAATTAGAAACACCTGTTTCTGCGGCCTCGGAAGCCGAGCTAGAGTCAAAGCCAAAATACTAAACCCTGAAAATGCTTGATCCCATATAGTATAAACCAAAGCGATGCAAAAAATGGCCTGGAATGACGTCACCAGTCCCATTCTCCTATATGCTTGGTCGTGCATTAAATGGCATCCACTTAAGTTTTTAACGGAATTCAGAAATTTTTACGGCATTTTTCTCAGTTGCATACAGAGATTTAAGTGAGCGAAAAACAAAAATTAGGGGGTTATAGGCACTTTAATGGCTCTGGGTATAAGTAGTCCATCACCGCCCATTCGTTTTGAGCCTTAAGAAACCAGGGAAGGATAAAGAATCTTTTTTTTTCCTTTTGGGATTGAATATCGCGTTTGCGTATTCAGTGGGCAGCACCTAATAGTAACCGGTACAATGAAAGGTCCTTGCTATGTTGATTATGATGCTGAATCTACTAATAGTCTAAATTCGGAAATTTGTCCCTATTGTACAAATGATTCACCTTGAAAAAACTGTACTTCATTTCGGACAGTTATAACTTACCACAATTGTATCCTGGTGTTTGCCATCAAAAGGTAAAAATTCCTTGATGCAGGTTTCAAAACTATGACTTTCCACATTTTCTAACCAAACGTAGACAGCATCATTTGGTTTGGTGTTGCGAGAGTATTTGGCGGTGACGAATACAAAAGGCCTTTCACCAAACCCCTAGAGAGCAAATGTGTAATGGTTATATCAGGGAGATGAGGGTAAATCACTCAAAAAATGAAAGAAAAAAGAAAACAAATGGAAAGAAAAAATGTAGAGAGGCGGGTTTACAGACATGCACTGTTTTTCACCTTAATATCATGGAAGAAAAAGGAACGTTACACCTTAATCTACTTAGCCTGAATCTTTACTGGCTAATAGAGAGAATGAATGGATCTGTTGCGTGTCCGAGGACCTTTAATGACAACTGAAGCAGCTGCGGATCACTTTTGTAGCCATCAGTGTGGGTCAATTGTATCCCTATGAAAGGTATAATCTCTTAATACGATTAGCTATTAGCTCCTTATAAATAATCAAAGGAGTTTGGTGACTTAAACAATCGGAGCAGATCATTATGGGCGCTTTCCGTTAAACAAAGCTCACCAGTACAGATTTTCGGAAACTTCGCTGGTCGATGAAAATACGGCGAGTGGAGGAGATAAGCGCTAAGCGTGGCCGGGGAATCCTTTGTCGCGGAACCTAAAAATAACCTGCGACAAATTACCCTGGAATAAGGCGTGTGTGGCGGATGTACACTCTACCCTCTTTTATTTTCTCTTGCTCCTTATAAGACCTTATAAATAATCAGCCTCAGTTGCTGTTGAAAGGAGGATCAGCGTAATGGCTGCAGTGGATATTGGTTGCAATTTTACATCAGGAGATAAAGGTTTAAAGATTACAAAGCAAAATAATTGCAAATAAGCATAATGCTAGTCGTTCAAAATTTGGTAATTGAATTTGAAAGTGTACTTTTAAGCGATTGACCCATGACTATATTTATTTGATGTTATTGACTCGTTTGATTGGAATTCTACTTTTTGAACCCAAGACACGCCGACATAGGGAAGAATTAGATTCGCAGAGTTTTTCCAGTTTATCTCGGGGAATGCAGTAAGAAGTGCGTCCAATGGTCTCAGTTCTGTCAGGGGTACCCGATAATTATTGTCAATGGTAGGATATCTGTGGGTTAAACTTGAAAACCCTCAGAAACCCCCAAGACAAGCCGGTAATTAATTAATGAAAGTAGCATTAAAAATAAAGAACGATTTTGAAACGAAAATTAAAATGTCCGGATTTAATGGAGTCATTTTAGAGAAAAGGGTGTCGCACCTCACTAAAAGTGCGACTGAGACTAGTCCTATGCTATTCCTACTCGAACGTTTTTTGTTTTTTTTTTTTTTATTGTCACGCACTCCTCCGAGCGGATTGCATGACTTTCTTACCAAGACCACGCGTATGGACATCTATCCTCTAGACACCACAAAAATAAAGATTGGAACATTACAAGTGTTTGCACTGTACAAATTTGGAAAAAAAGCCAAAACGCAATTTTTTATAACCACCAGACTTGTAGGTCACTGCATCAGTATTTTTAGAAACTCTTGTGATCCTAAGTTAATACACGACAAGTTACAAAATACGAAAACATCCCGATTAAAAGAACGCCGGAGAATTAAGCTAAATCCTTATGATCTTAAGTCCTATTCCGAATTAGTCCCAAAACAAAGCGCCCAAAGTAGAATCAAATTAGTCTTGTATACTTGAATTATACTGCATGATGTGTAATGTGTTGTTTGTTTCACAGAAAACCTTCTGACGGATCTAATCTTATGGGTATTCAGCTTCAATTGTTGTTCAAAGGAAGATCAACCGCATCAGTACTTGAATAAAGATATTCTTAAATAGGTCAATGTATTGCAAAACAGTATTACGCTTCAAAGGTCATTCCAAAGTTAGTGTCTGCGTCTGTGGATAAAATATTCATTAATTTCCATTTTAATAAATAGTAATAAGGATTCAAGTTTCCGGTGGGGCTAGCCGTGCAAAGTACATGTATGGCCATTTGAATACCAAAATGTATTTGTTAGTATTTTATGATAAAGACTCTAGTAATGGAGTTTCATATAGTACCAACCCCTGCCCAGCACCACTCTCCACTGCCACTTTCACACACAAGTAGCACGATCCCTTTTTGGCCATTTTTAGTTCATTACTCGAACGTTTTTTCTGTCACGAACTTCTCCGAGAGTGCATGACGATTACAATCCTTGACGACCGCAGTTGGGATGATTATTGCACCAATTAATATTGACAAACAAAAGCTAACAATTAAGACCTTTTTTGTCTTGACAAACGGTCGCTTGAGGTCACCGCAATGGCAACTCCTAGGATGTTTTAAAAAGGTTATTAGAAAATTAGAATCTGATTACTTGTATTCAGTGTCTTTGTTTGACCTATCTTACAATTAACAACTGTTTTTCTCTTGACAAGAGATCGCTTTTGAGGTCAATATACCAGCATCTTCTAGGATCCTTTGAAAAGGCCATCAGCAAAATGAGAATCTGATTAAGTCTTTTGTATTTACTTAATGGTTTTCAAGGCTAGTGTCTTAGTTTCATCTATCTTATATTGTATATTTATTACTTTTGTTTTAGTTTTATTATTTATAATCTTGTAGTAGGGCCCTGCTGTAAAGCACGTTTTCTTTTGAAGTTGGTATCCTCAATATTTAGATTTGTATTATTATCCTAAAGTCGATCAACGACATGAAGTCAGTTTAAATGAGAGACGATTGTTTTAACCCCTTAAGTACCTTATTGACGTACTCTGTACGTCAGAAACACCGTTAGTGCTTTGAAAACCTACAACTTTCCCAAATCCCTTGCTATGGTTGAAATGAACGATTCTTATTGCCAAATGCTCAATTACGTAGACATCATCACTCCAGAAACTGACCAAAACTCCCAATTTTCATCAAGTATGACCGTTTATTTTGTTGCAAAGCCAAAAATGTTGGATTTGAACGCCCATTGACAACACCAAAGAGAAGCTACTTTGCCATGAAGTTTTTCGGACTAAATATCTTTTGAAGCTAAAATTCTACGTTGGCAGCAAACTTCGACTCCACTTCTTGAAATCTGTTCCACTTTTAGCTGCTCACTTGTTTAGCGCGACGCGGATAACGCTTGCACTCACTGGTCTAAAAAATTTTGCTTTTGTGACCCAAAGGAATTCTGAGAAGTTCTTGAATAACGGGCGCAAGACAGTCCGCCAATTTTCATTTCAGATATTTTTTAGAACCGTGTTAAGCCACCCGGTCCTGCTGGCAAAATATATCACCGATTGCATTATTTACAAGTCAAAACTCGCCAAAATTGCCATGCCAGGTCCCGGAATCCACTCACAAAACGACTAAAGACACAACTTCACTTCGTGGATTGCCATCACTCCCTCGAATACCTTGAGCGCCCCACTTCATATGAAATTGCTTCTCACCTCTGTTTTCTTTCAAAGGATTGCCTTTGCCCATCAACCCAGCTTTATGATGCCAGGCAGGGGGCTTCTGAGGTGGAAAATGGCTCAAAAAACACACTTATAAATCAAATAAGCAACGAATTGTAGCTGCAGTGTTCATTTAGAAATAAACGACAGCTAGCGTGACAAGTGTGACGACAAAAATAGAGCCTTCGGTGTTCTGGACCAGCGAAATTGCCGAGGTAACCCCTCATATGGAATAGCGAGGTCGTCTTGACCTCCTACCCTCAGGAAATTGCAAGAAAATACGTGAAACGTTCGCATTGAAGGGGTTAATTGAAATTAAATGGCGACCACGAACTTTAAATCTGGGCAATATGATGATGAAACAAATAAACTCTGCTTGCGTGGTTTCACGACTCTGAAAGACGGGGTGAATTAAACGATAACAAAGTTTATAATTGTCTACTGCATCAATATCTATTGCGTGTATGACGCTGATCTTTGGAAACAACTAAATCAACTTAACATTATTTTGATAGTCTTCCACGTAGGCTAAATTCGTTTGACAGGTCAGATCTTCCCAAATATTTCAATCTCAGTGAATAATAATCTCAAATAAAAATAAGCTGAGCTAAGTCGATACTTGACCTACGTTATCCTTAATTAGTGCCGTGCTTTCAATTGGTTAATGGCATTACGCTTAAATGTATGAGAGTTTGGACTAAATTTGGTTCTAACTCCTGAGTCTGGGGGATAAAGTTTTCAAGATTGTCCAAGATTCACCTTAAAAGCAAACGTTTTCAAGATTTTCCCTAAAATAAAAGTAAAAAGGCATTTATACTTTCACTGGTGCGGCTGGCCATATAAAATATTCGGACTGATACATCACAACATTGTGGATCCGTTTACATATATTCCTCGCTACTCTATAACAGAAAACGCTTTACGCCGATATAATCACTGACTTTGAAGGCTTACCTAAGGTATATCTTTAAACAAAATTTAAGTATAACTGGACCAACGAAAGCTAAATTTGCGGCAGTTTTTGGTTTCTGAATGATATATGAAATCATGTATCGCACCGGTAATCGCGAGGTCACGGGTTCAAACCCCGTTGAAGTCCTGAAATTTTTTTAGGCTTCTTTTCGCTATTGCATAAATTGCGTTCACAACTGCGAGGATCATTCTTCATTTGATTTCATTTCCGCAGTTCATATATGATTTATTTCATATATCATTCACACTCATTTCTTTCACGGGCACATATGAACCCACAATTGACCTGCTCCCAGCGTCAGTGGCTTCATAGCTCAGTCGGTTAGAGCATCGCACGGTAATCGCGAGGTCACGGGTTCAAACCCCGTTGAAGTCCTGAATTTTTTTCAGACTTCTTTTCGCAATTGCATAAATTGCGTTCACAACTGCGAGGATCATTCTTCATTTGAGTTTTTGGTTTGTGTCCATTTTTCTGCCTCCCGTTGGAAAAAAAATTGTCTTTCAGTTACTTCACTCGCGTGTACATGTTATTGTGGGGAAATGAAAGGAAAATGCATCTAAAAAATCAAAGAAAAGACTAGCTGCAGTTCAGCAGCTACAAATGTAGGTTTGGAAAATTAGGAGTGTGAAACCAATACCGTTAGCTTTTATAATATAAAGTTGCACATTCTCACTTAAAATCCGAATGAAGAGTCGCGACCATACTCCTGAGCGACTATTCAAATGGGATCTGTTTTCACCACTATAGACAAATACTTTCATTTGCTTTGATAACCGTCCGTTCATCAAGTCACCGCATCAGGAATTGAGTATATCTTGTGCCGATCAGTTTTAAACGCGATCAACGACGGAAAATGTTGCACTAATGCAAGACGACTGTTTTCATAAAGTGAATACCACTACTCAGTTGCTATGAACATTTTAAATCCCTTGTGTCAATAAGGTGATGAAAGTCTCATTTGCGTACTGTGGATACAAAAAAGTCGGCATGTTATTGTATTTGATATTTACTGCATGACTGTTTATTGCGTGTCTGACGATAACTTTTGTAAACAACAGAAGCAACTTTCACTGTTGTGATAGCCGCCGGTGTGGGATAAATCCACCTGACAAGTATAGTCTTCCTGAACGTCTCACTCTCAGACAGCAAACAAGATCAGCTAATTCAGTACTTGACCCACCTCAAGTGGTACGATCTATTGATAAATAGCATTAAGCTTTGAAGGTCATTTTAAAGTTTGGCTCTGGACTGAATGAGGTTCTAACTTTTGAGTCTGCGGATAAAGTTTTCTAGAGTCGCTATTTAAATAAGCGCAAATGAGCAGTTACCTTTTCGCTGTTACTGCTAATTGACAAGCTCTTAACCAATCAGAATCGAGCAAATTTTTCATGTTTGTTATTCACATGAAAACATTGCCAGATGGCCTACCATAATTTTTGGAGAAGCAACACGCGTTATTCATCACGCGTTCAGTCAAGACAATAGCTTTATCAACGTTTTTAAAGTTTTTTTAAGCCTCAAAAACCGGCTAAACAGTTATTAGGTTATAGCTATAAGCTACTTTGTTCTTCAAGTGTCTGTCAAGCGCTGTAATCCTTACCTTTAGTCTTTCTGGTTTATAATCATGGCCTTGCTTGTTTTTGTTAAAGGGAACCTCCACTCTTACAACAAATCGACGTCAAATTGTTGGAAATAATTACTAGCCTCCAAATTTTGTATTGAAACGTGGATATAACATTTAAGAGTACAAAAGAATTATATCATTATCGCCTATTTTCGCTTTTAAATTTCCCAAAACGCGGCCATTTTGGATTTGATGACGTGTAATGGTTGCAAGTATTATCAGGAAGCAAATGAAGCAGAAAATCCTTTGTGTTAAACAATAGGGCAACCATCACACGTCGTCAAATCTAAAATAAGCACGAGTAAAAATTTACAAGTGCTTATTTATTCCAAATTGCACGAGAAAAATCATGTAATTACATATTAATAATATACACGAAAAAATTGTGTTGCATAAGCAACGGAGGTGAATCACGTGCAAAAGTCATTTATTCGTCACGGGTAGGTCAAAACAACAGTTTCGTCAATGTTTTTAAGGTTTTTTAAGCTGCAAAAACCGGCTGAAAATATGTAGCCTATAACTATAAGGCTGTGTAATCATTACCTTCAGTATTTCTGGTTCATAATCTTCGTCTTGTTTGTTTTTGTTTTCTCCGTATATTAAAAATGGCGTGAGCAAAGTGTTATATAACTAAGTTCAACTTGCTCACAATTTTCGATTTCGTCGGTAATTCCCTTCTCTAGACATCACTTTCTCCAAACAGACAGCAAAAAGCGATGCTTTTCGATCTTTGCTCGTTTATAGAGCTGTTTTCAGCTTCTCTGCGAAAGAATACCTGCTCAAAACGCCGGCCATTGTTGCTATAGAAACAGCTACGATTTGATTGGCTTTTTTCTCTAAACCAATCAAAATACATTAGTAATAGGCCATTTCGGAATTACCTATGGCCTCTTTTTCAAAGCGAGTCCTGGTGCTCATCTTTTCATATGAAAATTAGTTCCATTCACATGCAAATTTAACTAATTTTCATATGAAAAGATGAGGACCAGGACTCGCTTTGAAAAGAGGCCAAAGGTAATTCGGAAATGGCCTATTGCACTGTGTTACATCAAACTGCACTGTTTTTTTTAGCCAATTAGAATTGAGTAGTTTTTCGTGTATATTATTAGTCCAAAAACAAAGCACCCAAAATAAAATCAAATTAGTCTTGTATTTGAATTCTACTGCGTGATGTGTAGTCTGCTGCTTTTTTTCAGATAGAAAACTTTCTGGCGGGTCTAATATTTTAGGAGGATTATCTCTTAGTTCCTTATGGTTACTAATCAACCTCAATGTACCGTTCAAAGGAAGATCAGTACTTGAATAATTAACAATTATTCTACGAGGGCGCGCTGGATATGAAGTGATAAATAACCAACGAGGCGCTTAGCGCTAGTTGTTATAATCATTTCATATCCAACAAGCATGAGTAGAATAATTTTTATCAAAAACTCTACGACGCATAGTTCAGATTCTGAACAAACAAACAAAAAGTGAAAGAAAGGAACTCGGAAAAAGAGAGAACCAAAACAAGAAAACATTTTGAATTTGTCCATCACATGACTAAAAAAAGGGCGCGAAAATGTTTCGGTGTGTTGCAACGTTTCCGAGCAAAGTTGAATTAATTTAATGAAACTGTCCGAGAACAACAGGCTTCAGTTTTAGGTGTTCTTTTTTGAAAAAGTGCAGAGGTTATTGGTTCTGAACGGTTCAAATGTGCAGTAGTTTGGTAAAACTGAAATATTCAATCATTGCTCAAGGAGGGTGGAACGGCTTTCACGTAGATGTACGAGCCGAAGAAAGCAAAGCAAAGTAATCCATCATTTCATCAAAGTGAAGACACAATTTCAATATATTTTGATGGACTGGAGCATTGTCTCACCAGTCCTGGTGGGAAACAAGCGATATGAGGGATAGGCCGGAGACAGGTTATGCTTCAAGAAATAGCTTATAGAAATTTGTCTTGATGCGTGGAACAAAAACTGGAACAGAATAACAAAAGCAACAAGAGCGGCGATTCTTCTCATTTTTAATTTTTAACAAAACATCTTATCTGTGACCGGAAAGTTTGAAGCTGGTGATTGATACGTTGCATCGAGTGAAGGTCAGGACATTTTCAATGTGAGTTAACTTTTATTTTTTTAAAGTTTCACTGATCGCTGGAGAGATTTTCAATGGTGAATATTACTGTAAATTTTAGCTGAAGTTGTTGTTTGTTCGGTTTGGTTTGAATAGACTGGCCCATCAGCATATTTAAAATTTCGTTAGTTGAGTTAAAAAAATCTTTCGGTATTTCGGTAAAAATAGAGGTGCGTTTTACTTTTAGCTAAATATCAACAGCCCTGAAAATTTTCTTAGCGCTGCAAGAATTTTTAAACACGATCCCAGCACTATTTCTGGTCGTTGTAAAACACTAAACAATGAAAAGTTGAATTTCATTTGTATTTCGGTTCCAGTTTCGAAATTTTTATTCGTTAATTCCGCTGCGAGACGACTAATGTTTTAATGGCTGGCGTTTCCAGGGAAAATTTTATTGAGCTTTCTCTGTTTGCTGAAGCGTTCATTGACCAGATAAGATAGTGCAGGTATATGACCTGATAGCCTGTGTCCGACTAGCCAATGAAAATACTGGAAATCTTATATTGGTAGTTCAGTTTTTAACAATAAAAGGTATCCTTGATTAGGTCGATGTATTGCAAAACAGTATTACGCTTCAAAGATCATTGCAAAGTTAGGGTCTGCTTCTGTGGATAAAGTTTAAATTGTCATTAGTTCCCATTTTAATAAATAGTGATAAGCATTCAAGTTTCCGGTGGGGTTAGCAATGCAAACTACATATATGACCATTTGAATACCAAACATTTCTTAGAAACTCTAGCTAGAAATGGACTTCCGTATAGCACAAACCTCTGCCCGCCCCCACTACCCCCCCCCCCCCCTCACTAACACTTACAAGCACTAGTAACACGATCCCTTTTTGACCTTTTTTAGTTCCTTAATCCAAGGCTTTTATGTCACGAAATTCTCCGAGACTGCATGACGATTACAAACTTTTACGACTGCAGTTTTGTCATTAAAGGCTATTTAACTGATATCAATTCCAAAGACATCGCAGCGCTGATGTCACTGAAACACCCCTTTATAAAGGAATCTTGGGATGATTATTGCACCGATTAATATTTGCAAACAAAAGCTAACAATTAACAGCTGTTTTTGTCTTGACAAGCGATCGCTTTTGAGGTCAATGTATTAGCATCTGCTAGGATCCTTTGAAAAGGTCATCAGCAAAATGAGAATCTGACTAATTCTTATGTATTTACTTAATGATTTTGAGGACTAACGTCTTTGTTTCACCTATCTTATATTATATATTTATTATTTAGTTTTAGTTTTACATATTTATAATCTTGTAGTGGGACCCTGCTGTAAAGCACTTTTGCTTTTGTCTTGGTATCCTCAATAAAGATTTGTATTATTATCCTAAAGTCGAACAACGTGAAGTCAGTTGAAATGAGAGACGATTGTTTTCATTGAAATGAAATGGCGAGCACGAAATTTAAATCTGGGCAATATGATGATGAAAAAAATAAACTCTGCTTGCGTTGTTTCGCGATACTGAAAAATGTGGTGAATTAAGCGTTAACAAAGCTTAAACTTGTCTACTGCATCAATATCTATTGCGTGTATGATGCTGACCTTTGGATACAACTGAATCAACTGAAGACTATTTTGATATCCTTCCACGTAGGCTAAATCCGTTTGACAGGTCAAATCTTCCCAAATATTTCAATCCCAGTGAATAATAGTCTCAAATAAAGACAAAATCAGCTAAGTCGGCACTTGACCTAAGTTATACTAAGTCTAGTAGTACCGGCGATCAATCGGTAAATGGCATTATGCTTTAAATGTCATTTTAGAGTAAGAGTCTGGACTATACGTGATTCTAACTTCTGAGTCTGGGGATAAAGTTTCGAATATTCGCCTTAAAATAAATGGAAACGTTTTCAGTATTTTCCCTAAAAAATAAAAGGCAAAAGGCCATATTATATTTTTACTGGCCTGATATATTCCTTAGAACTTTTTACTGTTTTGCTCTATTACTACGCTGAAATTGACTAAGAAGACTGTATCTGACTCTGAAATTCAGTATGAATGCTTTGAAAGTCTTTCTAACTTTAGTCGCGTGTACCGTGTCAGTGTGTCACTCGCTAAATAACTGTGCTTGGATGAAATTGCGATGAAAACAATGAACTAGAATTATTGTGGCAAGATATCACTCCAAACTTTCGAAAAAGTAGAGGGTAAATTTATTTTGTTTTCGAAAGGAAAACATATTTAAAAAAATTCAAGAGAAGGCTAGCTACAGTTCAGTCGCTAGGCTCGGGAAATTAGGGGTGTGAAACCAATAGAATATAAAGTTGCACATTCTCACTTAAAATCTGAATGAAGAGTCGTCACCACACTACTGAAAGTCTATTGAGTTCAAATGAGATCTGTCCTAGTGACTAAGAAAAGCTGAGTTCAATGAATGAACCGTATTGGGCTTATTAAAGTACACAATCAAGTTTTAATGACAATTCTTTGGATCATTACGTCACCACTATAGACAGTTGTTTTTTGATAACCATCTGTTCATCAAGTCACTGCATCCGCAATTAAGTAAATGTTGTGATCTTAAACACGATCAACGACGGAAAATGTTGCACTGATGCAAGACGACTGTTTTCAAAAACTGAATGCCACTACTCAGTTGCTTTTACCATTCTCTTTCTGTAGAATCACTTAGATAAACACAAGATCGGTTATGACACGTTCGCAGCCGTCGCCTGATTTAAATCCCTCCGCTGTTAACCGCTGTCAATATGGTGATTAAAAGATAGTCTCATTTGCCTACTGTGGACTAAGAAAATCGTCATGTTCTTGTGTTCGATATTTTCTGCATGACCGTCTATTGCGTGTCTGACGATAACTTTTGAAAACAATATAAGCAACTTTCACTGTCTGTTGTTATAGCCGCCGGTGTAGAATAAATCCGCCTGACAAGTCTAATCTCCCTGAACGTCTCACCGACTCTCAGACAGCAAACAAGATCAGCTAATTCAGTACTTGACCCACCTCAAGTGGTACGATCCATTGATAAATAGCATTAAGCTTTGAAGGTCAGTTACTCTGGACTGAATATGGTTCTAACTTTTGAGTCTGTGGATAAAGTTTTCTAGGGTCGCTATTTAAATAAGCGCAAATCAGCAGTTATCTTTTCGCTGTTACTGCTTATCATTTAAAACAAAAAGAGGCGGCCATAGAGTTGAAAACGTTGAACATTTTACATGAGAACTTTAAAAATAAAATTTTTCTTTTCGTTGAATAGATGTAATTCCAATTTTGAAGGCCGTTCTAACCTTTTACTCTGTGAACATGACTAAGTATGACCGCGTAAATGCTTTTTTGGTCAGTTTCAATTTGATGAAGTGCGGTGCATTAAAACTGGTGGTTATGACTTCAACATTTATCTCGGCGCTGGAAAGAACATCAGCTACAATTTGGAGATTAGACTTTTGTACCGTAAGTCGTTTGGTGACTTAAACAATCGGAAGAGATGATTCTATGCTATGCGATTTCGAAAGGCGATAAAACAAAGAAAAACAAGTTTTTAGGTGTTCTAGTCGAGTATCCTTAGTAGCACTAGCATTTAAATGCCAGTGAAGCCCGGTTAGCAAAATGTTGAAGTTTGCTGTGTGTTGCTATTAGAGTTGTAGAAGACTGGTGTTTGAAACCTCTTAGTCCATCAGAAAAACCTGTTTCAATGTCCAAGCTAGCTAGTTTCACATTTCAAACCATTCCGCAGCAGGGTAAGATGGTTCTGATTTTGGAGCATGTGCTATTGTGCTTACTTATAGGAATGCCTATTGTTGAATTCTTCCAATGCAGTTGGCACTGTTTATGTGCAGAGTAAAGTAGTTCCAGCTTTTTAAGTCTGTTGATTCACATAGAAATGCACTTGGGCGAGGAAAAAGAAGCATAATTAATAAAGAGAAAAACAGACGCTTTCTTAATCCATGTGAGTGAGAAACAACGCTTCCAACCGATCTCTTTCGGTTATAGCTAATCTTCTCATGCACTAAGGTCTCACACATTACTAACGGAACTGTTTCTTGGTATATTTGAAGCAAAATAGTGAACGGTAGTTTACAAATCATAATCTATGTTCGAGCAGAATCTAGTTCAGTGCTATTTGTTAGCGGTGTGTGGCAGTTTACACGTACAGATGTAGACTGCAGACCAGAATCTGCACACGTTGAAAACTAATTCTGCGACTTTAGGGCTACTCTCAGTATGCATAGCTAGGGCTAATTTAGGTGTAATTAGGCCTGTTATTGGCATTAGGCCTAATTAAGTCTGCAGCTTTAATTGTAGAATTAGTAGTGTTGTTTTGATGGTCAACTGGCCTAAGAACAGACTTTCTTGCATAACATAATTAAAGCTCTCTTAAACTAGTCTACCATTCTTCTGGCCGGTCATAAATCGAAATGTTCTTAACCGGAATGTCTCCTATTTACCTTTAAGATTCTTAATTTTTTAGCGCCTACTTATTTATCGTCTCTCATTTCTCTTAGGCTCCCATCTAAATATAATCTAAGGAATTCTAGCGATAAACTTTTACTTTGTTATCCGCGTTTTAAATCTAAAGCTACACTAGGTGATCGTTCTTTTACCTGTGCTGCACCGAAACTGTGGAATGCGTTACCATTTGATGTAAGAAGCGCCAGCACAGTTAGTATTTTTAAAGCCAAGCTAAAAACTCACCTTTTCCGTCATGCATTGTTATCATAGTTGTTTTTGTTATTATGAGTTTACTTTAATTTTAATTTTAGCTTTTTAAATCATTGTAAGTTTACTCTTAATTGTAATTTTGGCTTTTTAGCCTTTTTATTCCGTTTTTAATCTTGTCATGCGCATTTGAACATTTTATGGAATTTGCGCATTATAAATGTTTTATTATTATAATTTATTATTATCTCGTAGGAGAGTTTTCTGGGAAAGAAGGTTTAACATTTTGTCCGCCAATAACATCCTAAGTTCAAATTTAATTTTGAGCCCTCCAAATTGAAGCCTTGTCGTCATAATGGTTAACATTCCTTCTGTTCAGTATATGTAAAGCATGTTGTCTTCAACAATCAATGTGAATGAAAGTAAGCAATGATTCTTCATTTTTTTTTGGTTGCATTCGAAGTGTTTTGGAAAGTAATTTTGCCCTTTGATCTTTCCCTTCCTCTAAGGCTTGACCAGTAAAGAAAGTAAGAGATTTAGCGGTACTTTTTTACTTCATGAAATAGTGTCCTAGACCTGTCGACATTTGTTGCGTGCTTAAAACGGTAATAGAGAGATTAAGTTCGAGGTTTTCGGCTTTTCGCGAACGTCAAGAAGTCACGTAACCAGTGCCTTGCCGTCAGGTTTGCGGTTTGAGGTTCACAGTTGTACGGCTAGACCACACTCTAGAGTAAGTGATTTACCGCAAGGTTTTTTGCATCCTAAAACATCACAATCCACGTTTGAGAGGAAATGCTACCTTTTATAACTCTTTCGCTTATTGATTATCGAATTCTTTTCATAGAAACGTAATTTTGAAGACGATTTCTCAGCTCAGATAGAAGTGAACGAATGAATGAAAACAAAAATGGCGGCCGGCTATTTGTTGTTAGAACCAACCACGAATCTTAAGCCCCGAATATGGCAGACGGTAAACGTAAAACCGCTAACCGCAAACCGCGGTTTGCCGTTTGCGGTAAGATGGCCCAACCTGTATCTTAATCTCTCTAATATTCGCATTTAAGTAGTTACTAAATTGTGTTAAACAAGAAGACGCGCTATAAAAGGAAAACCTCCGCTCCCTGTTTCATTTGCATAATAGTTTTTACCACTGTGCGATGGCGTAAGCAAACCATTTGGAATTTCAAAATTAGCGCCATAAATCGAAACGTTCAAACATTGGCACGGCAATTTCAGAACATACAAGCCTGCAGGTATTCTTCCATGGCGATAAAGGTCACTGAGGAACTCGAAAACAAGAAAGACACAAAATACTACTGTACAAACTTGTTGCTCAGAAGTGGTCTTCTATTGCACAAATTTTCACGGAGTTCTGTATGGTCGACGGTTGATTGACAAATGATCCGAAAGTACTTTAGGTACTGCTCCTTATATAGCGCGTCTTCGTGTTTACGTTCCGCCAATAAGTTCAACGTCTTACCTGCGAGAAGATCACCTTTTCACATTTTGTCTCCGTGGTCCAGATTCCACTGAACGTTATGCTCCCATGTGTCAACTTTGGCTCGTCTTGAAAGGCCACCCAATTGATTATTTCTGTGCCGTTTGTTGAGCCTGTTGTGCGCAAGCAGAGTTGAAATCCGACGCCACTTACATCAGTAGTCCAATACGCTACCGGTGAATGAACAAATGAAGCTTCTTCATGACTCAGAGACACAAAAACTCGCACCTTGGGGGCAAAGTCCAAAAAGAAAAGGTTAAAAAAGATTAATCGAAGACTATTTCTGTATACTCTATACGGATTGGAAAGACGTTCTTGCGGGCCAATTAAGTTTAATCAGCTACTGACCGTAATGCAAAACAACAAACACCGAACATCGTATTTCAACGTTTTCTTTTATAACAGATTCAAGTTCAAAAAAATGTTAACAGCCTTAAACTACAATACTGGCTTTTTCCTCTCCTATAAACTCTTCCCTCCTTGCTATTAATCAACTCCAGTATACATATGTGAAATCCCTACACCGTAATATTTTAGTTTTCTGACTCTCTTTAAGTAAGGTAAGCAGTCATTCGTGAACAGGTTTAACGGAACGAGAGTCACTTAATATTACGTGGCCAGGTCATGCAAATTTTAAAATGTCTGAATATAAAATACACGGACTTCATGACAATTAACTGACCCTCATGCCCAGCCAGAAGACAGAAATAACACAATCTCTGCAAAATAAATTCTTCTCTAACGCACATGAAAACAAAATTAGGTCAAAAGGGGCATTTACTCAAGTTTAGGCAAAATGGCTAAATAAAGTCAAGATGACACCTTATCTAGCAAGATAAGTCAGTTTGGATAGAAATAATTCTATTTCTAATCGTCATTCAAAGAATGCATAGCTATCAATAAATGAAATTTAAACGTTGTCAGTGATAAAACTATGAAAAAATACTCAATTTTAGTTTATTTTCACTAAAGAAGGATTGTTTATTCCAATCAAGTAAAGGTGTGACAAAGTCTGTTTGGAGGAACATACAATTACATCAGCTTTGAAATCATAAGAGCTGCAATATAATGTAGTAGTTTACACGTCAAGAAGAAATGATAAGAGAAAAAATGCTAGTTTTTGGACGTTTATCCTTAACTCATTGTTTAATTGCTTCAAGGATTACTCTCTATTGTTCCATTGATTTTAGTTTTGATAGACGTTTATCATTGGTAATATTTAATAATGATAATAATAATTATTATTATAATAAATAATAAATAATAAATAATAAATAAATTTATATAGCGCTATTACATTAATTTTTCATAGCGCTTTACAGCAGTAGTAATTACAGTATTAATTAAAACAATAAGAAGTAAAATATATTTTACAAATCAGTATACTAATCAACTCAATCGAAACAAGAAAGGGAATTGTATTACAAAACTAACTATAAATTAAAGCTAAAATACATTATTATTTACACTAGAACTTATGCTAATAATTAAAACTGATGAAACTCAACAATATGCTTGTTTAAATAGATATTTGTCAACTGACTTTTGAAGACATTTCTTAGTGAGAGAGGTAATTCGTTCCAAAGTTTGGGACCCGCTAATTCCAGCAAAAGCATTACATTTTGAAACGAAACTCTGTAAATGATGAAATGTACGCAAAAAAGCGTTAATTTGGATCGAACATCCCTTGGTAAACAAGTGCTGAGTGTTTTGGTGAGGTTAGTGAGTGCGCCTTGAGCCCTTTAATCAGGAAGGTCATGCCCTTTTTCTTATTCACTTATCCTAAAATTAATCACAAGGTTGGCTTCATTCTAGAGGCATTAATATTGGTCAGCAGCTATGACCAATTGGAGGAGAGACACATAGAAGATGATATGTAATTTTTGTTCTTTTTGGGGTTCAAAATGATGAGAGGGTTTGTTTCAGAATGATCACAGGAAGACGTTCAATAAAGTGTGCTTACCGGCCATATCATTATTACTGAACAATAAATGCGCAGTAACAGAGATTTTATTTCCTCAGCAGTTAAAGAGGAAATGCATTTGCAAAAAAAAAAGTGAGACTTCATAACCAATTCCAGACAAAAAAGAGCTCTTATATCGTTCTTGACGTGATTTGGTTTGTGTTAAACCCAACGAAATGTGGGAGTAATTTGAAAATTGAATACATGTTTTTTTTCTTTGTGCCGTACAGTTGGGCTCACAGTACACAACGTATACCACGAATTTTCGTTTAAGATAATACCTTTTATTTTAGTCCGAACTTAATAAAATTTATCACAGAAAAGCTCGAAAAGGTCTTCTGAATAAATGGCGAGTCATATTCCTTAATCTTTGTGGCCTCAGTTAAGCTCTAATTATTGATTACCTCGACCGGGCCATATAAAACTACACCGCAACGCAAAGTTATGCTCTATGGTGAACATACCTTCCCCGATCCACTGAATGCCTGTGGAAATGCCACATTGGTGCAACGAGGCAAAGTGCAGTGATCAGGTACTTGACAACCGCTGTTGCAGCTCCACCCCGTGGGGTTTCAGTTGAGTTTATTCTTCCCCTCTGCATGGTGATACCTAAGGTAAAAGTAATCTCGTTACTGAGATGATAAGGCATGTAACACAATAAAGTGTGAGGCTAATAGAAAGTAAAGGAAATGCAAAGGGTACTGGTATCGCGGCCAAGGATGTTGTAGAAGACATTTTTTCTTCTAATCGGATAATGCACGAGAGATTTCCACTTTTTAAATAACAAAAAAAGCCATTAGAATAATGCTTTTAGTACAGGTTCATACAATAGTACAATGACAAAAGATGTCTCAGAAAAAGTGTTGTTGAATTGAGCGTTATATCTGTACACAAAGGCAGAATACCAAGTTACTTTCTTTTACGACACAACGATAATTAAGATTTAGTGCTGAGCCCTTTTAAAAGCAATGATTGACATTGTATGTAATTGTCTCGAATTAAAACTTTTCCATTCTTTGAATGAATAGAATTCCTTCGATCGAAGGAGTGTCTCAATCGTCTTATGCTAACGACTTGTCAGAAAGGTAATTCTTTAAACTCAGCGTTTCTCCCTGGAATCCAATAAAGAGGAAAGATCAATTGACTATTGAAATACTGAACGTTGCTTCGAGACGAGTGCATTGGTTTGGGAAAAGTCCCGATTGTGCTGCTGGGACAGAGAAATAAGATAATCTTCTCATCCTCATTGCCAGCCTAAGAGACTGACCTATGGCGATATTCCATGACATTAACGAAATTCACGAATTGTATTGAAGCCATCACGCACAAAACCAATGTGTTTAACTTTTCCTCGGTTTCTGTTTTTTGTTGACGTTGAACTTATAGGTCACTAAACCTTGCCGTGAGATAACAGTGAAGCACGCAACAAATTTAAGAGCTCAGTTAAGTCACGATTTATGCTTTCAAACTGGCTCTGTCGTTTTTTTTTTTTTTTTTTGCTTTCTATAAGCGAAACAGAGCTGAAATATTTAGTGGATGTTAAATAATGTTTATACCGAAGGTAGTTTATAACCTGACTTTGAAATTATTCCGTTGATGCGGAGAAAATTCTAAACAAAAATTAAAATGGTAAGTTTCTTTAACCCTACGGACAACAGAAACTTTCGCTAAACCCTACTCAAACGTGGTTGGCTCTAAACAACACGATTTGAACAACCGAAATCTAGGGTTATGTCGTGCCAAATATGTAGTTTACACGTATAAACGAGGCTGCGCCTTAATCATATGCTGGTCGATCATTAATGAGCACACGAATAATTAAAAAAAATGAATGGTGTTGTTACGCGGAATTTGATGGTATTAGACACCAGAGTAGCCTGAAAGTGAGAAATGTAGCACATTTTCATTGAAAAGTAAACCCCGAAGTGGGTCACCGGTTAGTTCTTGACTTCAGAGACCTTTTTTCCCTGTTCCTACCTCCTTTTTGCCGCCTTGTGTGATTTTATTTCTATAGCTATTTCTGAAGCAATTAAGTTACGAGTCTTTTAAATACTCTTCCTCAGGGCCGTGTAAGTGGAGTTTTCATTTGCTAAAGCAAGGTATTAACTTAAACTCAGAAATTGAGGTATGCGTGGCTGAAAAGGACAATTATGCAACTGAGTAAAGCTAGAATTTAGAATCACACACACGCAAAAAAAAGACGTATATACATTGTTTTACATCACTATATCATGAAAACGTAGCCCCATGCCGTGTAGCTCTGAGTTAACTTACCTTTCACTGAAGAGACGAAATTTCCTAGACATAAGAAAAACACCAATCCTGACAGTTTCAGAACATCCATCTCGAAGCGAACCCTGCGAAAAAAAGGAGTTCTAAATCGGACTTGGAACTGTCAACTGCTTTATAAACCCTTTGGCAACTACTAGATGTAATATAATAGCATAAATCATCATTTGGTCATAAAACAATGCTAAAAGGGCAAATAAACCAGTCACTAAAAAGTAATATTAACTGAAATAATGGGTTTTACCTTTCGGAATTTTTAAGGTCATGCTACTTTCAAGCTGTTTTCATTGGTCCTTACGGAATGGACAGAGGACAAAGTTTTGTTTGGAAATTTAAACAAAGAGTGGCGATTAACAAACTATTGTATTCAAAACCATTTCTTCCGCCTTAGTTTCGTTGAACACAAGGAATTTAGGATTCGTGCGGCTTATTAAATACCGGTGAACTTAGTTATGTCTTAGAGCAAGTAAGCTTGAGCCTTAGGTTCTGTTATTATCAAAACCTTATTATCTGTATATAACAGCTTAATGTTGATAGGCTCACAATAACGTGTCTCCAGTTTCTTATTCTTACTTGTGTTCGATTAAGTTCTACCTCTTTTAATATACAAAAACCGACAGTAATTTGTGCTTGTTTAAAGCACCTTAATCTTGTTATCTTTTCTTAAAGTCTTAAATGTAAAGAATGCGTTAAGCCGTGAATGAAGGTAGCGCGCCAAGAATGAACGGTTTTCAAGGCGGAAATATAGAAAGTGTGTTACTATTCCCTAAGAAATTAAATAATGTCCGCGGAAATATTATTTACGACTAAGGAAGCTCAACAAATGAATAAGAGGGTGCTGAGAATTGATTGTTATCGCCTGCTAGCTGCCCTTGGAAATGCGTTATGACAAAGAACAAAGTAATTTCAGATTAAAAAAAAAAAAACGTTATATACACACTGTAGGGTATTTCTGTCAGGGACTGCTTCTTTAGTGGAGTGGAATGGGTATCGGTAGGATACTCCCGTTGTCAGATTCTCCGAGCTTGCTTGTTTGCTTCTCCATTAGGCCATATTATACTATAATAATTTCACTTTTTTCATTCAATCCACCAGTTTCCCGTCCTTTTTGCAGACATCTTTCCCACGTGCATCTGTTTTCTCCTTCTGTCGACTTTTCTAGACCATGATATCACCCCTCCCTCAAGGGGCATTCTCGCTTAGGCTGCTTCTGATATAGAACTAAACAAAATGGCTATTGTGTAAGTGTTTAGGTTGATAATACAATGTTTTTTACCGCAGGTTAATTTTCTAATAGTACTGTTAGAAAAGTTCTAAAATTTTTTCATTTCTACTCGGAAGACATGAATTTCAGAGGGGAAACAAACCAGTATTGAGCTGAAGGCTATTTCTTTAAAACTGTATTTTGTGGCCTAAGAAAGAAAAAGGTGGCCTTTCTTTTTTTCAATCTCTTATCCATTTCTTTCCTGGCGAACCATGGCAAGAGAGAAGAGTAAATCGTTTTTTTTCCATTATGTTTGAATGTCATTTATTTTGTGTGATGTGGTGTTAAAAGAGAGTGACGGGAGATTTTTTAATCAGTGATGTAAAACGTCCTAAGAGAAATGGAATTATGCCTGCCGCGGATGAGAAATGTCAAGGTGGAAATATTTTTGTGCCCTGTCTGTCTTTCTAAAATTAGTTGACAGTTAATATTCCCTGCCCCGTTAAGGAACACACGTTGTTGGAACACTGTTCATTGTCAGTAAACTTTATTTCACACGTCTATTGTAGGGTAATATAATTTAATGGCTACAAAACTGTTCTTGTCGCCTGGAAGAAGGAGGGATAGTGAGCTATCTATGGTTGGCGTGCAAACTACCTCTGCATAATGGCACACATAAATCCAATGAACACAAATGTTCCGCCGCTAAGAAAAAAATATCTTCTTTATCCCTTCAATCCTTTGCTTACTTAACGGTTAATTCTTTTAAGTTTCCTCTTATTTATCGTGGTAGGGTATTAAAAAAAGTTAACATAGGATTTATTGTCTCTGATGTCATTAAAGAAGAGCACGTCTCAACATATGGGTCACCTTGAGGTTGCGCTCTTTCACAGAAACCAATTTTATTTGTAAATTTACTTTTGTCGATGTCCACGAAATAAAAATTCGCAATCTACAGGTTTTCGAAGACTAAATGTTCATCAACTCTGTTCTAAAATTGCTAGTTAAAACCTAAATCACGTGCTCGTACTCCTTCTGTGGATGGGCGTAAGAACGTGATATTGAAATCGTTGCCCCTCCCTTGAAAGGAAGTTACCTTCGAAGATTTCAGAAGGGAGACAAAGAACAGATTAGGAATTTCCCTCTGTTGCAAGCTGCTTTATCTTAAATTATTACACATTTCACTTCCTTGTTATGAATACTTTTAAATACGAATATGTGAGCAGCTGCAAAGAGCATAGCTTTTAATTGTTTCGTTCTCCTTTTCTTTTGGTTTTACTGTTTGCTCTAAAATAGGGCCCGCGCAACAAGTTGTAATTGGGGGGACGGGGAAGGGGTTGACTTCGCACACTTTAGCGTAGGTCAACTAAGCAGGTCCGGGGACATGCTCACTTGCAAAAAAAAAATTGGAAAATAAAGTCCTTTGAAATGGCTGGATATGCATTTAAAACTAATATTGTTATGGTGAAACATATAAACGTTCAGCAACAAAAAGCGGTGTTCTTCTACCTTTAACACAAGAGTAATCAGTTTTCAGTATAACCTGCTTTTTACGTTTGAAAAGGTAGGTGTTGGGGGGCGGTAGGGGTGGGGGGGGGGGGGGAGGTGGGCTTGGGGGGCACAACCCCTACCACTGCGCGGTTTCTGGAAAAGCTAGGCTTATCGGGTATATTGTAATGAACATAATATGAATGATTTTTTTCACATTTACGTCCAGTTGAAAAAAAAAAAAAAAAAGCTCTTACCTCAAACGTTTTATCCCATGGCTTCATATTAAATCTGGCTATCTTAAGGAGGCTCGAAAGGGTTTTTTGACCGCGCGAAGAGTGGATCCAAATGCATGTATCCCGTGCATGTTCTTGCGCGATCCTCCGCGAAGTTACGAGGCGCGAGCGGTGGGAGTTGTAAACAACAATGGCGGCCTCAAATGAAAAAGTAAATCTGTCTTCTGAAGCTGAATGCGGCTATTTGCGGAATAAAAAGGGGAAGTTTGCTTCTAAAAAGAGCGTTGAGAACAGTGTACTTTCCGTCAACAAGATGACTCAGGCAAAAAAGTCAGCAAAGAAGCGTCGTTTTGAGGAAGATGCTCAAGAACCCGTGATCAACGATTTTATAGCTCGAAAAAAACAAACAAACAAGACGGTAGAATTTGGTACGTAAAAATTTACAACACTACATTTCACTACACTACACATGGCTTTAAATACTTTCGATTCATTGGGTGTTGAATGTCATAAACGTATTTAAAAAAGTTCTAACCTTCATAATACATGTACACACAGGACTCAGGCAAGGAAAACAGTCGGAAAGTACGTGTAGCATGTAGTCGGGTCACGAATTATTGACGTGTTAGCAAAGGGGTTGGACAAGTTATGAAAACGGTAAGCAATGAATTTAAGGATCCAGTTTTCACTGAAGCTCGGCTTTTTTATTTACATTTTAACAAGTAAATATTACATTGCTTCGCAAGGAGTTCATTCAAAAGGAACTTCAACTTCACGTAAGCTTAATTTTATATCAAACAATTTTAACTCAAACAACTACAATGTTCAAATAAGTATACATGCAGTTTAAAAAGTTCAAAACTTAACAAATATACCTGTACAGAAATTGAATGTAATCAGTCACTTCACACTATAAAAAAGTTGGTGAAAATGGAAAACTTGTCAAAAAAGGCCTGCATTGTATAAATAACAATAGTTTGCACTCGAGAGAGAGATCAGATATGCACTGTACAATACCATAAATCCTGCACAGCTCCTCAGTGTTTGATACCTCAAGACTTCTCCGTAACGGAGGCTGCAGATATTCCAACCAGCTGCATGAAATTTAACTATTGTTCTGTGAAAGTCTTTCAGTTTTGAAATTCCTTCGAAGTCAACTGAACAACACCTTGAAATCTTCGCCAAACAACAAATTGGGCTGTGTTTATAAGGCACTGTTTAATTGTGAATTTTCCGCTCATGACGCATTGGAAGATGTGAAAGCACTTAGAAGGATTCTGTTTTCTCCGCCACCCGAGCAAAGCGCTGAAACTATTATGAATCGTGGAAAAACGTCTTTACCGAACGAAGCCCTGCAACAAGCAACAGTTCTTAAGCGACGACAAGAAGTTGTTGACACCTTCAGCGGAAATCTCACTTACCTTCCGAATGGCTCTGTAAAGTTAACAACAATCCAGTAGTTGGCAGACTCCGGTTTGGCCTTCAGTACTCTTCAAGAAATTTCAAACTTGGAATAAACGGTCTGTATGGAGTTATGACACTCCCTGAATCGTCTCGAAACTTCTCGCCTCACCAAACCAAATCGTCGAGAATTTCATTGAACAGAAGAATAATTTCCTCCATATTAAGGTATTTCCACGAACAATAGACAAGATCTTTCTCTTTACTTTGATTTCATATACTTTTAGCCTGTTAATTCCTCTATTAATTGCCTTGATAAGAAGACACGACGAGAGACAATGGAGTCCGATAGAATTTCGAGTCTGTATGAGTCTCGCAACTCGCGCGAATAAGGTCAGCGGTAACTTGAGGAGCGCGACCGGAAATAATGATTTGCGCGAAATCGCGCGAACCGGAAATAAAAGGTGCAAAATGATTATCAATTTATCTCAAAAATTTTCTCGGCGACCTATGTTGAAATTTTTCATGCAAATAGCATTCAACTTTATCTAGCATTTTAGGCATTTAAGAAAAAATCTGTAGGGTAGATGTTTTTTAATCCTTAAGAGGCTATTTTTCGAATTATCTCCAGAATTTTCTAAAATTTTCACAGAAAGTGAATAATATTGCAAACATTGAAAAACGCTTATAAAAAATATAGGTCACCGAGTTAGTTTTAAAGATAAATTTAAAAAAGTGACTTTTTAGGGGTAGGTCTTTAGAGAGGCATGGTTGCCATGGCAACGCACATGACGTCAGAAGTTGTCTCAATTGAAACTTTAACAACCCTGTTGTAAGATAACCTACAATTTGTTTAAGTGACTTACAGCAAAAAAAATTAATCTTGAATTGTTTTGACATGCATATCAGCTGTAAGAAACCCTTTCGAGCCTCCTTAAGAAAGTCTTAAATGTAAAGAATTTTCTGAGCCGTTGATGATGGAAGCACGCCAACAATGACCAATCTTAGACGGAAATATTTTCGTGTGCTCCGTGAACCCCGTTTTGAAATGTCAACCAATTCCAAGAGCGTCTATTATTTCCTCACTATTAAAAGAGTGTCCACGGAAACATTTCTTACGACTAACTATTATGCTCAACAGATGGTTAAGAGGGTGCTGAAAAATGATTATCTTCTGCTTGCTAACTTTGAAAGAGTCCTATGTCTACTATGAAAGAACAAAGGCATTCCAAAAAAGTGACACATATGACATATACTGATTCGTTGGTGGAGTGGAGTGGGGATATCGACAAAAAGACCACATCGAGTGCGTTCCAGGTTCCAGGGGAGCAGGGATGGCGTAGTGGTGAGAGCACTCGCCTTCCACCAATGTGGCCCGGGTTCGATTCCCGGACTCGACGTCATATGTGGGTTGAGTTTGTTGTTGGTTCTCTTCTCTGCTCCGAGAGGTTTCTCTCCGGGTACTCCGGTTTTCCCCTCTCCACAAAAACCAACATTTCCAAATTCTAATTCCATCTGCTTGTAAAGCGCATTTGAACATATACACATGGAAAATGCGCTATATAAGTTCTAAATTATTAATTATTATTAACTTCTTCCTTAAGTCTCTTTAGCCATGATGCAAGTTCAGCTTTTCATTTATTCCACCCGTTTTTCCTGTCTCTAAACAAATCTCGCTTTCTACCAACCATAATTCGTCTCTGTCGTCTTCCCTACGGTACCTCCCCTCGACCATTCTCGCTTAGGCTCTCTGTGTTACAGCCAAAGCAGAAAAAGCAATAACTCAAATGCTGACTGTGTTTATAATGAAATGCTTGTTACTGCAGCTTAATATTACAACTGAGTACTGTTAAAAACGCGTTTTTAAATAATTCAATCAAACATCTCTGCTCAGGCACAAAATCCGTTTTAAAATCCTTGTGAAGGCGAGAAGACGATACGGAATGAATTTCAGTGAAGAAAAGAAATAACATTGAATTGATAGGAATTCTTTGATGCGAAATTTGCAAAAAGTAGCCGTTCTGCCAATTTCAGACCTATTTTCATTCTTCCCACCATATCAACAAAGGACAGTGATTTGTTTCTTTTTTCATTATTAACTTTGGAATTCATGCGAAGGTGTAATTGGAACTTTTAACGTGACGCTAAAATAGAGTGACAGTGACTCTTCAGGAATTTCTCAGTAGTCGTTGACCTGAAAGGTTCTGAGAGAAATAAAATTGTGCGTGAAGCACATGACAGACGTCAAGGGGAGAAATATTTGTGTTTGCTGCATCGCTCTTTATAGTCAAACTTGAAAGTTTACATTCCTTGCTATTAAGGAACACTCATACATTGGAATGTTGGTAACCGTCAAAAACCGTGTTTTCACATATCCTTTCTAAGTCGATATCCTCATTTAAATGGCCGCTGAAAAATCGTGGCCCATGTTCTTGTTGCCAAGTAGAAGGAAGAATAGTTAGCTTAAGACGAATGCTTCCGCCACCGAAAATGTGCTTTTTGAAAGCTTCTTATCCGTTATTTAATCCCTCACAATGTTTTGCTTACCTAACGATTAATACTTCAAAATTTGCTGTTGTTTATCATTTGTTCCCGTATCATATCAAGTGTAAGCCAAATTACACAATTCAATTTTCTTAAAAATAGGATTTATAATTATCTGTGATCTCCTTAAAGAAGAGCACGTTTCAGCATCTAGGTCACCTTGATGTTGCTTTCTATCACCCGGGACAACTTTGTTTCAATAGAATTCTATCGATCCGCACGAAATAAAAATTCCACTCTATAAAAGTTTATTGCAGGGTTTTCGAATACTAAATGTTCCTTGACTTTGTTCTGAAAACCCAATCGCTAGTTAAAACTCAAAGAACGCCTTTTACTCCTTTCCTGGATGGCACATGATCTGTTCAATCCACGCATTCCCATCCCACAGATCAATGTTAAGGCCGATTTACAAGGTGCGGTTGTCGCGCGCGCCTTGACGTTACACAAAGGTGCCTGTGCTAATGCTCCTACAATTTCTCCGCGACAGACGCACGCCGCCTAAAATTTGTTGTAGGAATTTGAATCGATTAAATCCTACGACAGTCGTAGGTGTAGACAATGTTGAATGACGAGTGTTGTTTTTTCGCATGGCGTGAGCCACGCGTGTTGAATAAGTTGTATGAGATAGCTTTACGTAAATATAATATCATGTTTCTTCCAGTTTGATCACGTGCCTAATTGATCACTAAGCAACAAACATTCCAGAAATTCCAGAAAAAATTCACAGTCGTCTTTCGCGCACCTTTGATGGGAATTAGCTCGACCTCTTGAAGTAGCCGAGAATGGTTTAAAGGAAACACCTTTTTTGAGTAATTAGCTCACATTTGCTTTACAAGAGCTTGCGAAGCTACCGTTAACTCATGTCTCGCTCCATATTAAGGTTATCTTGAGCCATAAATCATGGTATAAGGGGAGGGCTTAGTCCTATTTTTGTTTTGTTTGTTTGTTGTTGTTGTTTTTTAATGGTACGCTACGTTTTTTCAGACCGGTAGAAATTGTCCCACTAGCTGGCTTTGTTGTACCGTAATTAAGCCTGGCATCGATACCCAAGACAAGGCAACTGGACGCTGACAAAGATATTTGGTAAAAATACCAGGTGGAATGATGCAGTGTGTTACTTCCCTTCATTCTTTTTCAATTGGGATTAAAGAAACAAAGCTTTCCTGACTGTGGAGGATGAGGAATTTTAAGATCTCTCAAGAAATAACAATTTTAACTCATTCCCAGCACGCGCCCTAAATCTGGGTCATGCATGGAAGACCCACCAAACAATAACGAACACTAGAGGGCAATGAAATTGTCTGGGTACCCTGCGCATAAATAGGGCCATTTCCCCTCCAAAGGGCTTATATTACACTTAAATAATGCTTACATGAGGCCCTCAACGTCCACTCAAGTTGTTTCTAAAATGACTCTGGAACCCATGGCTTGAAATATGCGCGAAAACCGCTTTTTTGGATTTTAAATCAAAGAAATATTTGCAGTAGACGGCGTTACTCTGGTAAATGAAACATATTTGCTTTAAGTGGGGTAGGAAGTAGTGACAAACTTAGTATGTAAAATAATTGCGCAATTTAGCCTATTACCTACCGACCTACCTACAAAAACTAAATAAAAAGATTACTAAATTAAATATCATGCTAGGTTTGGTTTGATTGTTTTCTGCTCGACCATCGCTACGGAGTTATGCATACGGTTAGGTCTGAAAATTCCTGCATCATATGTTTTCTTAGAAACCTTGAGTTCAGATAGGAATGGATGCTAGATTGATATTTTGATATTCTTAGATGGATATTTTGGCAGGAAAAAGCTTTTAGACAACCTCATTTCCAAGGTTCGCTCCTACTCTTTCCCCGGAGCGAGAAAGACGAGTAGGAGAAAACCCTAGGAACTACGGTTAGATTTTGGGGTCAAAATCTGTTAAATATGCATTCCCTTTGGGAATGAGTTAACGGCGATCGATGACGCCGTAAACATAACGTGTATGGGGAATATACTGACTTAGAAGAATATCCATGTACACGAAGTGTGTCCTAGCACGTGTTCAGTTTTTGTATACGGTTGCTTCGTATAAGTGTATCAGAAACCACCCACACAGGTATCATTTTCGGCAGTGTCGTTTGCGTTGAGACGGAGGAGGGTGGGAAGTAGAATTTGATCGAGCTGCGCATTTGTTACTTGATTGATGATTATCCTTCTAAAAGAAGCGTTCATTGCTAAAAATATCGTCTGGAGTTATGGTACCAAAATAGCTTCTTTAAATTTATTTTAATGGACTTCTGGTATTGAAAATTATCTGTCCCCTTATTTCTTGTAAATAGACTTTAACTTATCTTAATTTTGATTTCTAGCTTCTCCTTTTCTCTGTAGGCTCGCTGAATCTCACTAACTGTTTTCCTTGGATTTTTTGTGACGCTATCCTGTTGCTTTTTCCTTTACCTGTAAGCCCTTTGAATTTCAGCCGTGTTTTCGGGCCCATTTGCCTGAGAAACATGGAGAGATGATAGTAAATTAACTACTCAAAGTATTGCAATGGTACATAGTATGGTGGCCCAGCATTATCATAGTAAAATATGTAAGTTTTTGGGGAGAAAAGAGTAAAAAATGGAAAGAAACGACAAATATAAGCAATCAAAATCGAAAAAAAAAAAAAAAAAACGCGAGAAAAATAATATTGTAATAAAAATTAATAATATAAAGTAAAAAAATATTTCTTGACAAATTAAAAAGTAAAAAAAAAAGAAAAGAAAAGAAAGAAAAATAATTTAAGCACTAAAAATATTTTGAAAAAAATATCCAAAAAAAAAAAGAAAGAAAAAAGAAGAAAAATCATTGTCAAAAAACAACATTGAAAATCAACATCGAAAATTAACATTAAAAATCAACATTGAAAATCAACATCGAAAATCAACATTAAAAATCAACATTGTAAATCAACATTAGAAATCGAAAAAAAAAAGGAAAAAAAAAACCTTATTTCCACGTGGCCTGTTGTTATCATAGACCAGAATGCTCTGCACTGGCACGCATATTTGACCTTTTTTGGGCTCCTGTGGTCTGACCTCAAATGAGGACGTGTCCTGTTGTTTGTATGAAGTGTGAAGTATGAACACTTCAGCTGACGCTTTCCTTCTTCTGGTGGATTTTGATCCATTAGGGGTGCTGTTGGAAAGTTATAAGTCTTTGATCCACCATGTCCCCAAAAATGAACCAAGTTTGGAAGCCCCTTCAAGAAAAAATGTCAAACAAAAGAACACAGCAAGCAACACGACTATGGTGGCCCAGCATTATCATAGTAAAATATGTAAATTTGGGGGAGAAAAGAGTAAAAAATGGAAAGAAACGACAAATAAAAAAGCAATCAAAATCGAAAAAAAAAAAACGCGAGAAAAATAATATTGTAATAAAAATTAATAATATAAAGTAAAAAAATATTTCTTGACAAATTAAAAAGTAAAAAAAAAAAAGAAAAGAAAAGAAAGAAAAATAATTTAAGCACTAAAAATATTTTGAAAAAAATATCCAAAAAAAAAAAGAAAGAAAAAAGAAGAAAAATCATTGTCAAAAAACAACATTGAAAATCAACATCGAAAATTAACATTAAAAATCAACATTAAAAATCAACATCGAAAATCAACATTAAAAATCAACATTGAAAATCAACATTAGAAATCGAAAAAAAAAAAGGAAAAAAAAAACAATGTTATTTCCACGTGGCCTGTTGTTATCATAGACCAGGATGCTCTGCACTGGCATGCATATTTGACCTTTTTTGGGCTCCTGTGGTCTGACCTCAAATGAGGACGTGTCCTGTTGTTTGTATGAAGTGTGAAGTTTGAACACTTCAGCTGACGCTTCCCTTCTTCTGGCGGATTTTGAAAACTTACATATTTTACTATGATAATGCTGGGCCACAATGTGGCCTGTCGTTATCATAGAGCAGCATGCTTTGCACGACTATTTAATATATATTTCATCCATTTGAGAGGTGATTAGAAGCTCCTGATGGGCCTTTGTTGGACACCAGCACATCGCACGAGCCCACTGGATAGCCAAAGTGTTCCGCGCAAGCAATCTTCACGTTTTCAAGCGTTAAATCACTGCTGGAAAACTCGACGAATTCTCTCGGTTGTACCGGGCGAAACATTTGCTAGTTGTTAGGTTCTGCTGTCAACCTTTGCACGATGATGTCGCTTGCAGCCGTTCCTTTAGCATCTTTACGAGGTCGTGTTGCTTGCTGTGTTCTTTTGTTTGACATTTTTTCTTGAAGGGGCTTCCAAACTTGGTTCATTTTTGGGGGCATGGTGGATCAAAGACCTATAACTTTCCAACAGCACCCCTAATGGATCAAAATCCACCAGAAGAAGGAAAGCGTCAGCTGAAGTGTTCAAACTTCACACTTCATACAAACAACAGGACACGTCCTCATTTGAGGTCAGACCACAGGAGCCCAAAAAAGGTCAAATATGCGTGCCAGTCCAGAGCATTCTGGTCTATGATAACAACAGGCCACGTGGAAATAAGGTTTTTTTTTCCCTTTTTTTTTCGATTTCTAATGTTGATTTACAATGTTGATTTTTAATGTTGATTTTCGATGTTGATTTTTAATGTTAATTTTCGATGTTGATTTTCAATGTTGTTTTTTGACAATGATTTTTCTTCTTTTTTCTTTCTTTTTTTTTTTGGATATTTTTTTCAAAATATTTTTAGTGCTTAAATTATTTTTCTTTCTTTTCTTTTTTTTTTTTTTACTTTTTAATTTGTCAAGAAATATTTTTTTACTTTATATTATTAATTTTTATTACAATATTATTTTTCTCGCGTTTTTTTTTTTTTTTCGATTTTGATTGCTTATATTTGTCGTTTCTTTCCATTTTTTACTCTTTTCTCCCCAAAAACTTACATATTTTACTATGATAATGCTGGGCCACCATACACGACCTCGTAAAGATGCTAAAGGAACGGCTGCAAGCGACATCATCGTGCAAAGGTTGACAGCAGAACCTAACAACTAGCAAATGTTTCGCCCGGTACAACCGAGAGAATTCGTCGAGTTTTCCAGCAGTGATTTAACGCTTGAAAACGTGAAGATTGCTTGCGCGGAACACTTTGGCTATCCAGTGGGCTCGTGCGATGTGCTGGTGTCCAACAAAGGCCCATCAGGAGCTTCTAATCACCTCTCAAATGGATGAAATATATATTAAATAGTCGTGCAAAGCATGCTGCTCTATGATAACGACAGGCCACATTGTGGCCCAGCATTATCATAGTAAAATATGTAAGTTTTCAAAATCCGCCAGAAGAAGGGAAGCGTCAGCTGAAGTGTTCAAACTTCACACTTCATACAAACAACAGGACACGTCCTCATTTGAGGTCAGACCACAGGAGCCCAAAAAAGGTCAAATATGCATGCCAGTGCAGAGCATCCTGGTCTATGATAACAACAGGCCACGTGGAAATAACATTGTTTTTTTTTTTCCTTTTTTTTTTTTCGATTTCTAATGTTGATTTTCAATGTTGATTTTTAATGTTGATTTTCGATGTTGATTTTCAATGTTGATTTTTAATGTTAATTTTCGATGTTGATTTTCAATGTTGTTTTTTGACAATGATTTTTCTTCTTTTTTCTTTCTTTTTTTTTGGATATTTTTTTCAAAATATTTTTAGTGCTTAAATTATTTTTCTTTCTTTTCTTTTCTTTTTTTTTTTACTTTTTAATTTGTCAAGAAATATTTTTTTACTTTATATTATTAATTTTTATTACAATATTATTTTTCTCGCGTTTTTTTTTTTCGATTTTGATTGCTTTTTTATTTGTCGTTTCTTTCCATTTTTTACTCTTTTCTCCCCCCAAATTTACAGATTTTACTATGATAATGCTGGGCCACCATACATGAGTCATCCAAACTTCTAATGTAAGAGAAGCAGGCTTAAAAGAAGCTTGACTGTCTTTTTATGTCAAAAACCTCACTTCCGGTTGAGGACATCAAAATAACAGCCGTAGCCTCTATCGTATTCTCCTTACAAAAACCTCTGTTACTATTTTCGTTACTTTGCCGATTTACAAAATTTTAATCCAAAAAAAAAAAAAGCTATCTATGTAGGAAGTAAAACAAACGTACTTACACTCAAAAATTTGATCCAGCGAAAGGTAACTTAATCTTTGGAAAGTGTTCTGGCCGGATATTTTTGTTAAAATGGTCTGAACGTGTGCTTCACGAAACGCAGATATCTCAGAAAGTGACATTTCGCAATATTTGGAAGGATCATATAACCTCCCCCATTACTGGGTTACTACGAAACTATCCAACCTTTCTAGACCTATTTAGCTTTTAACTAAATATAAATAGTATTTTAACCACCTGATAAATGAGGTTACGGTAACGCTCGGAAACGGAAGTAGCTATTTGGGCAAGTAACATCCAATATTTCCCTTTAAATAAATTGAAATGCGGTGATTTTCTCTGTAAGACCAGGTTTTTAAGGCATCTGCAAAATATTATGACTTGATCAGTAAGCAGTAGTGAAATTAAAGCCTGAAAAAACAAATCAGACTTGCACGGGATTCGAACCCACATCCGCTGCGATAAAATGTGCAGCGCTCTACCGACTGAACTAACGAGCCATCTTAGAGCTGGTCGCTTTGTTGGTTCGATATATACCCGTGAGTGGTGAATATATGGGAATGAATATATGAAAATTATATATGTGAACTGCGGATTATTGATAAATTATGTGATTGATCATCGCAGTTATGAACACTACTTAAGCAGTAGTGAAAATGAAGCCTGAAAAAAATTAAGGCTTGTACGGGATTCGAACCCACGACCTCTGCGATACCTGAGCAGAGCTCTACCGACTGAGCTAACAAGCCATCTGGGAGCTGGTCGTTTTGTTGGTTCGTTATATACCCGTGAGTGATGAATATATGAGAATGAATATTTGAAAATCATATATTTGAACTGCGGATTAATGATTAAATATGTGACTGATCATCGCAGTTATGAACAGTTCTGCAGTAGTTAAGATGAAGCCTGAAAAAAATTCAGGCTTGTACGGGATTCGAACCCACGACCTCTGCGATACCGGTGCAGTGGTCTACCGACTGAGCTAACAAGCCATCTGGGAGCTGGTCGTTTTGTTGGTTTGTTATATACCCGTGAGTGGTGAATATATGAGAATGAATATATGAAAATATAACGAGCCAACAAACGGCCAGCTCCCAGAGGGCTTGTTAGCTCGGTCGGTAGATCGCTGCGCCGGTATCGCAGAGGTCGTGGGTTCGAATCCCGTACAAGCCTGAATTTTTTTCAGGCTTTATTTTCACTACTGCTTATGTAGTGTTCATAACTGCGATTATCAGTCACATATTCAATCATTAATCAGCAGTTCAAATATATGATTTTCATATATTCATTCTCATATATTCACCACTGACGAATATATAACGAACTGAACAAAACGGTCAGCTCCCAGATGGGTTGTTAGCTCGGTTGGTAGAGCGCTGCACCGGTATCGCAGAGGTCGTGGGTTCGAATCTCGTGCAAGCCTTAATTTTTTTTTCAGGCTTTATTTTCATTACTGATTAAGTAGTGTTCATAAGTGCGATGATCAGTCACATATTTAATCATTAATCCGCAGTTCAAATGTATGAATTTCAAATATTCATTTTCATAAATTCACCACTCACGGGTATATAACGAGCCAACAAAACGGCCAGCTACCAGATGGCTTGTTAGCTCAGTCGGTAGAGCGCTACACCGGTATCGTAGAGGCCGTGGGTTCGAATCCCGTACGAGGCTGAATTTTTTTCAGGCTTTATTTTCACTACTGCTTAAGTAGTGTTCATAACTGCGATGATCAGCCACATATTTAATTTCAGAGTTATATTATCAAGTCAATATTACAAAGTAACGTAAGTTAAAAAATCGTGAGACATGACAATTTTCTCTTCGTTCATATATATGGCGACAGACCGCAGTTCCTCTCTCCTTATTACTTTTGACAACACTTTATTATATTATATTATATTATATTTTATTTTATTAGCTACGCCAGAAACCTGGCAGGGACACTACAACACCTTGCGCCAATTACTGTAGGCCCGTAACTGCAAATCCCTTCCCGATAACCACATTCTAGTAGAGATAGACCAACACACTGGGGACTACGTCCCCTACTCTTTTCGAACAGTGAGTGGGTTCTTTAACGTCCCACAGAATCAGTTACGAAGAGTTGTAATACGGGGCCCTACGGTTTTTCGTCCTTATTCGAGAAGATTAGATAGTCTAGCCATTTGCAGATGTCATTACAAAGACAGCACTTTCTCCTCAATTATTTGAGTGTTGGTCCGGCCGGGGTTTAAACCCGCGACTTCCCGCACGGTAGTCCGGTGCTCTACCAACTGAGCTAACCGATCGGCGGTTTTGTATCGGGTATTGAAATAGGTAACTTTTAGTTCTTATATAGATACCGAAAAAGAGATATTTCGTTGAGTTTAAAGAAAAGTGGTCTTGAGACAAGACGTTTTTCACTAACTGCACTCTTTTTGCTAATCTCTAAAACAGAATTATTAGCTTTCTGCTTTCACTTAAACGTGTTTTCTTATTCTAAAAATACTAGTCTTTTCAATGAAAAGTGTAAGTAAGTTATTCGTATTACAATGGAAAAGTGCTAGTCAAGCAAAGACATGAGACAGGTGTTGCACGGAATTGGGCACTTTAGCTGAGAATGGGTTAAAAAAGGCTATACATATTTACAATAAACAGTTACATTACTTTTAATGCTCAAAATAAAATCTAAGTATTAAACTTTTGTGGCAGTGGGTTGCAAAGCTGTTGGGAGAAGGCAGTGAAGGTTTTTTCGGTCTGTGGACTAATCAAACAAAAACAAAAGACAATCAGGGCTTTCCAAATTAGAGTTTTCACGTGATTCCCACTTTGTTTGTAGGATGCCCGAAGCCTTTTTTTCAGCTAGATAGATTGACTTAAGGTGTCTGAGTAGCCTTCTACCTTGGGCAAAGTTTGTTTATTCTTACAAATCCAAAATGTAATGTCTCGCTAAAAGGAGGCACAAGTCATTTGGCGATGATTTAGTTTGGATGAATCTGGTATCAATCCTAAAGCTATGAGTATTGACTTGGTAGTTTTCTGGAATAATCTGAGACGAATTAAAGCGTTGCATTAAGAAGGTCCAAAAAGCGGTCACTTTAAGGCAGGACCAAAACAGGTGACTCAGTTTTTCTGGCTCATCTTTGCAAAAGGAGCAGTTTCGATCTTCTTGTAGACTACTTTTAACTAAGAATTTGTTAGTTGATATTCGTCTGTGCACAAGCCTGTAATTTAATTCAACAAGTCTTGTGCTTTTGCTGCACTTAAATGCAAGGTTGGTAAAAAACCTCAATGAGTAAATCTGAAATCCTCAGTGTGTAATATAGCGTATTTTACTGGGCGCTTTTCATATTGATTGTTTATTGAGTGGTTTCGTTTCTTACAGTTAGGGTTAGGGATAAGATTGTACAAGACAATCGTCAGAAGTATTAAGCTTATCTCATCTGGATAGCAGTGTGTAATCTAGATTTTTGTTGTTGTTGTGTTTTTAGTAACACCAACTTTTTATGGTCAAAAGACCATAATGTTCTCTTTTGTCGTGAAGTTTCGGAGCCATACCGATATAAATTGAGAAGTCCAGAGAGAGGCAGAGCTTGGTAACAGGTGGCACATCTAAATTCCATTAAAGAATTACAATTCAGGGTGACTCCCGGATCAGTACGAGATCGTTACACTCATTTAACCACAAAAAAGGCAAACCAACTGAAGCATGAAGAAGGCGCTAGGGGGATTGAAGTGATTCAAACCGAACTGGAAGTTCTTCTGGAAGAAATCTTAGACAGAGAGAGAGAAGCCAAAAAGCAGTTAGAGTTAGGAGTGGGAGACAAGAAAAAAATAGAAGAAATTGAGAAAATTTCAGCTGAAGATATGCATAAGCAAGCCATGGAGAGAATGTCCCAAACAGCAAAGAGGAAAGACGAAGAAGGAGGTGGTGATTCCAGTGGTGTGAAAAAGAAAAAGAACAGGAGGGGGTCACATGAACTGTTTCAGTATTTTGAAGAGAAATGGTCAAAGGAGTACGCATTGAAACAAGAAAAGCTGGCCATGCAGATGAAGAAACAAGAGGCCAGTGACAAACGGGAACTAGAGAGAAATGAACGACAAGATAGAGCAGCACAGCAGCAGAATGAATTAATGGTTGCTATGATGAAACAACAACAGCAACAGCAGCAGCAACTGCAGAATCTAGGCTGTTGTGTTCCTTTCCTGAATATTTTCATGTTGTATTTTATGAAGGACTGTTTTCATTGTTCACGATCTAAGAAATACCCTCTTTCAAATTTATGGGTGACAGTTCAATTTATTACTTTTGGTTTTGAGCTGCGAATCAACATTAGTTTGAACTAAGCATTCTACTGTTAATGTTGTTGCAGTAAATATAAGAAAAAAATAAAAAATAAAAACATTTATTTTCTTGGCCAAATATCACAGTCCTTTCACAAAAGTTATGTGCAACAGTTGTTAGTTGTATGGTTATTCACTGACACTACAATTTTATTGACATTTAGGTTATTTAAATACTTGCCTTTGTTTGGCATTTTCTGTTTCACATATACAACAAGATTATTGAAGATGTGACTTTTCTTGACTGATTTGTCTATGTTTTGTTTTTGTTTTTTTTACATCTCATTTTTCAGTGAATGATAAAGGCTGAGGATGGGGTAACAGAACCCCTTAAGCTATCTTTACAGGGCTTGCACCAACTACTATCCAGGCTTTTTTAAAGTTAACATTACATGAAGTAATCTTGTAGATTGGGTGGGTCTACACCGAAAAATCTGGAGGTTTGGTTGCCATAGAGACAGGTTAAGGCATTACGCAAAATGGCACTGACTACATACATTTTACCAACACTACTGAGCCCAATTTTCAAATTCTTTTTGAAGTCTACAAATTTGAAATAGTTGATGATATCCCCAAACAGCCACTCCACAGATACCCTAACTGCGCTTATTGCAGCATTGAACTCCTGCATCTGAGGCGTTAAAATGGCGTATTTGAAAGGGCCTTGTAGGTTTAGTGGGTAGGCCGGGTCACCATACAAGCGCATTGGATTGCCAGTGGGAGAAATTGCATGAATCTGTAAATCCTGCAAGAGGCCTGATTGTGTCAGCACACCAGCATCATGTCTTCTCCCTTCTAAAATAAACAAGAAAATATCCAAGGGTTAGAACATTTAAAATCGGTGGTGCATTGTTGTTATTATAATTAATATTTCTTGTGAGAAAGGTAAGGCCCCATGTTTCCTATACCCCCACCCCCTATTTTAACTAAATAAAGGAAACACCACGGGTATTTTTCTGGGTCGGGGTAGGGTAGTTTGATGTACGTGTGGTGGTGTGTCCCTATTGGTGACAAACTGTTTTCGTTTATTCGTTGAGGGCCCAGTATTTGTTGTTGTAGAGTTGGGTAGGGTATTATTTTCACGCTGGTTTCTTTGAAGAGGTCTCAAATTATTTAGGTGAAATTCTCTTACCCACAGGTCCATACATGTTTCCAATTATGCCGTTCGGAAGGGCCACCGATTGAAATTTCAAGGCATGCACCCTCTTGCGGCCATTGTAAACCACTCTCTGGTTTTGTCCTGGGCGACATATTGGTCTGACTGTTCCGTCAATGAAACCAAAACAATTGTCCAGTGGACTCCCGCACGCGGATATGGCATCGGCGTAGACTTGTAGCTGGGGTGGACTCATAACGGCGTTGTTCCAGTGGGTGATTCTGTGCCCGTGCAGGTCGTAAATATAGTCAAGAACGGTGTTGGTAACCATGCTTAAAACAGGCACCGGTCGTGAAAAACGCGGTATCATATCTCCGTATCTACAAGGATACGAAAGGCGCCTTTACAGAATGCACAATCCTTCAACTCCTTCGCATACAGAACGCTACCGACAGCGGAAGGTGGGTGGAATTTGTAATGCTTCAGCTAGCAGAGGAATGTCTGGCTTGTGTACTCGAAACTCGGCGGCAAGACATTCAGTCTTCCATTTCGTGGAGATCAAACGGTGCATATGAACCGTACGGAAAATCGGGATTTTTTGAACTGTAGAAGTCGTAGAAATGATCAGAAGCAATTCATCGTCGTCAAATGTCTGTGGCGTAGCCCATAATAAGAAGCTCGCGAATTTCTTTAAAAGATGTCATGACGTATGTTGCAAACACGAACACTCAAAAAATAAAACGTTTGTGGAGATGTCGTTGTCGTCTTCGGGCAGGATGCTTAAAGGCCTGGCTCTATTAAAAAAGATAACAGAATTAAAGTCTCGTTGGTCGAACGCGTTTTTCAAACACATCTACGGAAATAGTCCAAGAAATTGAAGTTTGATTCGAATATTTAAAAAATGATTGCATTATTCAAAACGACTAACGGTTCAATGTTCAAGTAATCAACTCATTAATGTGCTCTAGGGGGGTACGTTTGACCTGACTTGACTGTAATTAATATGTTATAATGGTTGTTCTATATGCTGTCACTCTGAGCCCCGAGTAAGATGCTCTTTGTTATAGTTCCAGGTAGCTTTCTTGGCACGGGTCAACAGATCTGCAGATGGTTCAAAAGATGACTCTTTGGTGGCCATTTTGATAGTAAACAGAGAGGCTAGTGTACCGTCAACCCGAAAAGCTGTTTTATTTTTTCTAATAAGAGAAAAATCTCTTTCTTCACCTGCACTGATTTGAATGTGGTAGAATAAGAACTGTTTTGGCTACGTCACTTATCCTACCAAATTTATGGCTACCATGATGACCAATATCCCCAGATCACATCCATGCGAAAACTGGATGATGATTTCTCTTCATTTTCTTCATTTGAAAGCTTTATTTGGGCTTCCTCCCAGACTTTCTTGGAAAAGTCATCATTACTTAGAGGCTGATAGTCCACAAACTCTTCTTGAAGCAAGTGGGTTTCCCTCGCAGTAGTTGGCAGAACTGTGGGATAAATATTCAGAAAGAATTCTACCTCCCCAAGAGAAGTATTCTCTCTCTGAAAAAGTGCACAAATCAAGCATGTGTTAGTGTATCATTTTACAAGGGAATCTTTGAAATAGCTTCTAATGCAGCTCGTTGATAAAAGTGAGGCACTGGCCAGAGAAACGCCGGCTCTGCACAAGAATAAAATGTTCGAAGCGAGTACAAACTGAACAAGGATTAAAGTGCCCATAATGTCAAAAAATGTTTTTCGCTCATCTAATTCTACATTTCATCAAATGAACTTCGGTGAAAAAATGTTTCGATTTGGATAAAACGCGATTTTTTGACGAATTTTTACAAAGTTCAAAATTCTATTTTCTTGCGGTCGACCCCTGCCGCTGATCACAAGAGTAACGTGCTCAAAATGACCTCGTGATTGATGTCTGTGACGTAGGTTCAGGAACCTCACTTGACCTTGAGTGCACATAAATACACAGGTCGAGTGCGGGTCTTTTACGATATTGTGAGCTTTATTAGGTGTCCTTAGTGACCTCCACGCTTTAATCCTTCTGAAGCAAAATTCCCACTTGTTTTCCAGTCAGATAAGTCACGACCCAAAATCACGTGTTCCTGAACCTACATCACGACTCACTTTAAACCGAGGAAGACTGGTGCGAATGGTGGACCAAAACGGCGGCAAATTTGAAAAAAATTTTCGCAGAAGTTCATTTGGTGAAAAATTTTTTCGCAGAAGTTCATTTGGTGAAATATAGTAATCTTATTAGATGAGCGAAAAACATTTTTTGACATTATGGGCACTTTAAATTATATCGTTAAAGATACGTTATTGGCCATGTTCTAAACGAGTAATGGCCTGGGAACGAGGTTTTAAAATTTATCGATTGGAAAACAATGTTTCCACTGCATGAAAGAGCATCTCAAAAATGGTCACCTAACCAACTTTGATGCTGTTCGGTTGTATTAGAGCTGGAAAAAAAAATGCTTTCGAAAATTGTGAAAATTAGAGACTTAGTATGGTTTGGAGGGTACTCACTTTCCGAAGTAGAGACATTTGTATAGAATTTTTTTAAGTTTTAAATGCATGTTATCTGGTGGCTTTTCAACTAAACATACTCAAACTTACTGAAACTGCTTATTTTGAGATACTCTTTCATATGAGAATCGATTTGGTTCAATTTCATTGATTTTCAATGAAATTTGGATTCGTTCCCAGGCCTTTACTCGTTTAGAACATGGCCAATTATGAAGGAACTTCACTAAAGCAGCAAGGAATCCTAAATGCGTGAGAAATAATAGTTTCAGCGTGAGAGCGTAAGATTGAATTTGTTTAGGTGAGTCTCACGCTCAATGCGTGAGACTTGAGAGCTCTCATGACTTGGTCTCTATGCAAACAACGCCTCGATTGATTACAACAAGGAAAAACTTAGCACATAGCAACAACTTTGCTCTAAGGTCGTTACACATTTCACAAGGTGAACTAATGCGTTTCCGTTGTTTGAAAATATAGGGAATACCTGTTCGTTTCCGCAAGGCAGATATGACGGGAAACTTGTAAGAGAAAAACACTATTTGTAACAGACAATAACGGAACTCTTTTGAGAATTCAGTTCTTCTTTTCACGGCATGGCACCTGATTATATCTGTAAATTGATCAGTCGAAAATCATGTCAACTAGATATTTACTCAGATCTAGCCAAAGAATTATGCTTGAGATTCCTAGTGGCAAGACACTCTCAACACTTGGAGGAAGAGCTTTTTGTCATGCTGCCCCGAAGCTTTGGAACAATCTGCCCTGTAAAATATCTAGCCTTGACTCTCTTTCAAGTTTTAAGTGCCACCTCAAAACATATCTTTTTAAACAAGCTTTTAATTTGTAAATCTTATACATTTTAATTAGTCGAATATTTATTGTTTACCTTGTAATTATTATTATTATTATTATTATTATTATTATTATTTATATATTAATTTATTTTTAATCATAATTGCTTGTAAATTTCATTTATTTTTAATCATTTATTAAATTGTAAAGCGCATTTGATCATGTTCGGCATGAAAATGTGCTATATAAGTTTCAATTATTATCATTATTATTATTATTATTATTTTCATTACAATACCATCAATTATTAATTACTTGTTTCTTGTAAATATTAATGTTATGTTTATACATACAAGAAGGCATAAGTCTTATTTTACCTTATAGTTTTATTACAGTTGCTGTTTATGTATTTTTATATTATCTATTATACACGACCCCACAAGCTGCATAGCTTAAATAATTATCGTGTTTAAATAAAGTTTTACTTACTTACTTACTATTACCAGCACTGGTTGTTTCTGCGTCGCTTTTGAGGGCGGAAAAACTTCTGTGACCAAATTACTGCATCTGACTTACGCAGGAAAAGAGATGAACAGAAATCATTATTGTATACAATGTGAAAGAAAATTCACGGTGTGAATGGAAAGCAGTACGCGCGGCAAAGAAGGACGACCTCAAAACTTTTTCCTCGCCAAGTTTGTGCTTTCCGGGCGACTGGGCTGATTTCCCTTCCCGGCGCCATAAGCATTGGCCGTTTGACCGAGAGGGAAAATGTTAAAAACGCAAGGTAGCAAAGTGCCAAAAAGTCTTTTGAAAGGCAAACCATGTATGTAAACGATTTGAAGTTTGCGCTCGAGTTAGGTTGGACTTGAGCATGCGCAAACGAGTTCATTCCCGGTAGGCTATTCGTAGTCTGGCGCCCGTTTCAACTCAAGCTTCGACTCGTGGGAGATGGTTTGGGAAGAATTTCTCCCACTTCGAATGGCGTTTTACCTCAGGATCTTAGAATATAGAATTTAATAGTTGTACAACGTATATCCGATCGGTTGGCAAGTTTCTTCCACGGTAATCGAGTGCTGTTGGTTCAAGTTTTGGTCTCCATGTTCAGTGATGGTTGCCTTGGTCTGCTGCAGGTAAACTTATTGAATTGGCCATTTTAGACTGTAGCTAGGCTTCTGATATTTCCAATATATAGTAATGCTGGGTGTTTGTATCTCAAATAGCTTGCTATATGAAGAAAATACAAGTGACTAGTGGTATTTCCATGGTATGCCACTCGAAAGCATGTACATCTGTAACTCCGCATAACTGCAGTAACGTAGTACCATGTACGTACAGCTGTATAAATTATGCTGTCTTGCTAATTCATTTCGTGTTTGTTCTTAATACAAGCTAGGGTTAAGTTTACTGCATGTGCAGGTAAGGAATCGGAGCTAAAATTGCGGCAAACAATTTGCTCAACTGGCTTACACTCGATTAGATCTAATTGATTTACAGATGTACATTGTACCTGTTGTGGGTGGCAAAGTGAGCTTTTGGTGTGATCACAAATGAAGTAATGTACTTAACCAATTGACTCCTAGCCGTTTTTAATTCGTGAATTGCGCATGCGCATTATGAGTTATTGTGGATGATGGGGAAAATGTGTCGCTCGATCGATGGGCTGTAAACTTTATGCAAATGAGGTATGCTCGCGGCTTACTTTTAAATTGCTGTCCATGTTTAACGAAGATAAGTTGTTCTAAAGATCTAAATTAAAAGATGCAAGGCTAAAGAAATTTCGGCTACCGAAAATGAGAACATCAAGAATCGTAAAATCGATGAGGAGAACAAATTTTCACTTCATGTAGACTTTATATTGATTTTACCGAAACAGAGGTCGTTGAAGCACGGTTAGGGTGCGGTAAATGTGCATGTAACGAGCGAAACGATAAAAATACAAAGCATTCATTTATTGTATCGTTTAAAACAAAGAAAAAAGAAAGGAAATAATAATAAAAAAAATTTAATTTCAGGGCCTCCAGCGAGAGTTGAACTCGCGTCTGAAGGTTTGCTCGTCAAGGTTCTACTGTTTATCGACTGTGCTATGTCGACATCATGTGATGCTCCCAGGAAAAAATAAACTATTTAATAATATGACATAAACCACAAAATTCCCTAAACTAGATAACCTCAAACATAATCTAAAACATACTTTGATTCATCTCTCCAATTCACGAATTTGCTCACAGAGCACTTTGATTACCTTTTCGGAGTGATTTTCCAGCTATATACCATCCATAGCATTTCGTGACTCTTTGTTTGATCTACCATGGAAAAGTGGTGCTGTCGACAATTGATGTCATGTCACTCATGTTTTGGAATTTGTGAACACTGAAGATGACTACAAGCACAAATTTTTGGTGGTAGGTTGGAGTGGCTGTAGACTTAGTTTGTATGTGAAAGAATTGGGGAAAGTAACGGTTGCTGTCAAAAATTCTCGTTATTTCCCAGCATGCGATGCAGTCGGGATGTTGAAAATGGTGGGAAGCCCTGAATGCACTGGAACAAAAGGCTGTATCTACACTCGGGAGAAGAAAATGAACAAAAAAAGTCATTTCTAAGCTAGAACAAGGACTGAATTTTGTTATGATGGTGAAGTTTGGTTTTTTGACGATGATTTCTTTAAAAAACATGAAGGCAAAGAGGGGCATTTTCGTGGTTTCTCTTTGACGTTAAAAACGGTCAGTTTCATTCTTGTCCAAATTTAAAAGGTCATATTTGGAAAAATTGCTACGTTTCTTGCATTTATTGGATATCCAGATTTAAAGGACATTCCATTTCGTGCTCATAACTGACAGTTAAGGCAATATTCGTGCGATTGGGCAAGTTGCAATGTTTTGAAGCATGGCAGTCTTGTGCAGCCGGTTTCAGCCGGTATAGGAGTCAATGGGTTAAACTTAATAATAAATTTAATTTCCTTTCCAAGTGTCTCTAAATTGGATGGCAAGATTCCACAAAGTCCCATTTACAGATATACACTTGTGACCCAAACTCTGTTTCGGGAACAGGGCTAGTACAGTGTGCAACAGTAATGCAATGTATAATTAATTAATTATTTATGGAACTGTGTGGACATCTTTTGAAATTAGCTTTCCAATTATTTTATGCCCAAATTTTCTCCCTAGATCCAATGTTGGCACCTGTTTTTGTTTTGAATTTGCGCTGTTGTTAAAGGAAGGAAACATTTAGCTCTACACTAAAACATACAGCTACATATAGGAACGAAACAAAGCAGCACAGCAGTCCTCATCACAGAGATCTCAGCAAAAAAGAGAAATTATCACTTAGTTTAGACAATTGTAGAATGCCCGATGGGGCATGAAAATTGCAGTTCATAAAGAGATACAATGACAAGTCAGATTAATATTTACTCTTCATGTTCATTGTGCAAACTGACCTTGAGGTAAAAACATCAAACATGAGGAAAACAGTTATCCAGACATATACACAATTTACTCATCATCAAATCAGTTTCCAAGTATCAGTGCATGTAGGTTGGCCCCAAAAAGCTCAGTGAATTGGTGGAAACTACTGAGGTAAAAAGCACTCAACATGAAACCTCATTTTCTTGGTACAGTAAATACTGTAAATTTGATATAAAACAGTGCTGTGAATTGGCCACTACCATTTTGTCACACTTGACTCCTCTGACTTTAAATGGGTCAAAATTTACAAATACACCTTTACATGTACATATACAATACTTTCCCAAAGTAATAAAAGAAAAAATGAAGGAGAATAAACAGGAAACATCTTTGACTGGCCATCAATTGTGGGGTAAAACAAGGGCTTCAAAGGTCTAAGGAATTTCATGTCACACAAAATTCATGAATTAATGGTCACAGCATTTAATGCATCATGGCTGAAGATGGTCTTTCAGTTTGAGCATTCACATCTTCACTGTTGTGGTAATGCAACTATTAATTCTGTGTACTCTAACTGGACAAAAAAATCATGTCGTACAAAAATTAATTAATTCTGGCAACAGCTGCCATCCAATAAAGTCTGCCTGATTTCATATCAGTCACCTGGCTTTTTTGACGGTGAGATAAGAAATAAAGAAACAAAGCTAATTTATAGTTTTATACATGTATATTTTTATCCCAATCATAGTGTACAGTAATATGTCAAGTAAATTAGTTGGCTTGCTTCATTTACTGTACATCTTGTAATGGCCTTCAAAGGCTGGTTTTTTTTTCATAGTACAGTGCTTGTGTCCAGGCAAGTGTTTGGGGCATTAAAACATACAAAATGTAAATCTCTACCCTGCTTAGTTGTATTTGAAAATTAATTCTTGGAGCCTGAGTTTTGTTTTTGCAAACAGCTACTGGGTATTGTATGGCATTTGCCTCCTTTTACAGACTGTATTAATAACTCACCAATAGTATTACAACTGTCAGTGAGACCTACACTGTACACTGTAAGTAGGTACACTGTAATGATAATGAATTTATAATTATACCGCACATATCACATAGTTTCATGGCGGTTTACAATTCTTCTCTAGGATGAGATTGGATGCCAGCCTGTATGAAAGCAGCCAGTATGAGTGCAGACCAAAGTCAATTGAAACTATCTAAAATTTTGAAGTTATTTTTTTGCATCATACAATTGTAAGGTGGTATGCTCACTGCTTTTTGCCTTTTTTTAAACTTTTAAGTCTTTTAACAAGCTCCAGTTTATGGTTAGGAAAATTAGGAAATTTCTTACAGTGTAGCTCTGGTTGTACTCAGACTTTAATTAATGCATTTTTGACTAGTCGGCTCAATTATTACAACAGTCTCTTGTATGGACTACCTCCATGCCAGCTACAGAAACTTCAGCATGTACATGTACAGAATGCTGTCGCTAGATCATCTGTAATTATGTCAAATAATCATAATAATAATATTAATAATAATAATAATAATAACAATAATAATAATAATAATAATCAAGGCTCGAGACTAACTTTTCAGCTTACTAACCCAGTGGCTAGTGAGAGGTTTGATTCACTAGCCAAAACAAATTTTTCACCAACCAGACTTGTTTGTCAGACATTAATCCTGCCAAGCAGTTTCAGTTAGGTACTTTCTTTTCCAACCACAATACTGATGTGCAACTTACACTGTATCAGCTTTTTAGAAATAAGTACTGTATGTCTGACATTATTTTGAAAGTTTTATAATGAAGATGAGTATTGGGGAAGTAGTTAGTTTGTTGTTCATTGCATTAGTATTTCTTTTGTGTTACATTTGAAATTAATTTTGATTTGGTTTTCCTCTTGTCCTCCAGTGTTTTAAACTTTTCACTAGTCAAAATGGCTAGTGAAGTGCAAAATCCACAAGCCAAAACGGAATTTTTACTAGTCTATGGCCAGTTGGCTACCGTTAGTCTTGAGCCCTGAATAATATAATAATAATAATAATAATAATAATAATAATAATAATAATAATAATAATAATGATGATTTATTAGTAGTACCTCCACAAGGTGGCTCTTTGCCTACTAATTACAAATCTCAAATCAAATCAAATTAAATCAAATGCTGGTTTTGAGGAGAGGGGAAAACTGGAGTACCCGGAGAAAAACCTCTCAGAGCAGAGTAGAGAACCAATAAACTCAGCCCACATATATGGCACCGAGTCCAGGACACATTGGTGGAAGGCAAGTGCTCTGACACCAAGGAATTATTATTATACAGTAACCGACACCAAATGTACATGGGTTACCTATTACTGTAGATGCAGAATTCAGTTTAAGATTCTACTTCTCTGCTACTGTGTTTTTTCCTCTTCTCCTCCGCCCCTTCTCATTGCTCACTCGCACATTCCCTCCTTTTGAGTGCAGTGGTGTGATTTCTGGGCTTATCGGATCCAAAAAAACACCAGTTTTGGACCTTTTTTGGTCAAATGGCTCCAAATTTCTGGAGGTGCACTGTATGTTTTTGTGAATTCTGACAGACATATAATAAAATTATACACAACATTATAATTTTGTTGTAGTTCATTAATATTCAAAGTATATTTCAGTTTGTAATGCGTGAGTGAGCACCTATTTAACTCGCGCAATATAAGATATTAAATTACTATAATAACAATCATAACAGTAATAATTATTATTATTAAAAGTCTTTGTGTGCGATGAAGACCATATTATTCTCTTGCATTTCTGAAATTTGATCACTGCTGGGTGTTTTTCAAACACTGTACCCATGATTGTCTAATTGTACAGTCACGTAACATTCAAGGTGGCTTCATATTCATGGCATAAGCTTAAAAGTCCTAAGCCCAACCATCTATGTGCATGTACCATTGCAGCATTAACACCGATTCTTTATGAAAACTATGCCCCTTAATTTTTGCATCATCCCTGCAAAACTGCAATAATATTTGGTCATGAGAAGGTTAAGACACAGTGTACATGTACAAAATCAAATTTTATAAAGACTGTCTTCGGGCCTGCCATCATGGCTTGTAACACTTAAAAGTAGATCGTGTTCTTGAGAAATTTAGTGTAAGCAGCTTGCAAAACTATTTCATCAGTGCTATTGTAACTGCCATACCCCAACTCCACTTGCTGCCTTAAGGTAGTCTTGAAATTCTGTTAAACAGGTTGAATAATATTTCTTCTTCAGAGCAATAAAACCATCTAACAGTATTGTTTTGGGAGAATCATAGCAGTAATCGTCCCTCTGGCACTCAAAACATTTGAAATCTTTGAATCTTTCAGCCTTCGCATGTAGCATTTTGTATTGTTTGTTAACAAGTAATAATTATTAATTTTTTTAAAATCTTCAGGCTGAATACATGTACACTGTAGTTATG